>LN902648.1:0-15991 GCA_000469725.3 Echinococcus multilocularis | reverse complement strand
TTTCGCTGGCATCTGCTCCACTTTCTATGGAATTGTGCGTTATCAGCTGTCCAGTCAATGTGTAGGGGGTGAATGCGGAGATGAACCAGTGTGTTCCCTCCTTCTGCCCAACAATGTGGCTTTAGGTTTTACTACCCATGGTGGCTTCCAATCAGTCATAGTCATTAGGTGAGAGTCTATCTTAAAGAGCACGCTCTCTATGCATTTGAGTCCACCTCACCTAGCGTAATTCGACCAAATGCCTATGGCCACATCCATCTCCCACTCTGTGCTGATTGGATTACTTGCCTACACTGCTGATCCCACGGTGCCATCTCGTTCGGATTAGTGGATTTGTTTAACTCAGCGTCAACTATGAGGTCTTACACATTCTACACCTCTAGTGTACACGCTCACCCACCCATCAATACTGTCACATAAACATCACCTGTCTCTGATCTCAAAAGCACACGGTCTTTTTCAAAGATTCCGCCATTTATTAGCGCACCTAATTAGAAGTTCCCCTTGGCTAATGCTTCTCTGCAATACACATGGAAGGCAGCTCTACGGAAACCGTGTTCCTTTTCTCTACCGGCACAAATCTGGATGAATAGTAGTAAGTAAAAGAAGCAGACTGAAGGCTGGAGTATGCATGGGGAAGCGAGATACTTGCCAACATTTTCGATAATTTTGGGCTGGTAGTAGGCTGTGTTCAACAGAGGCCATGGAACAGGAGGTAATGGGTGTCAAAGGACCGGGTGATGAATATCCTGTTACTGGTTGCAATTGTGGATGAAGGTTGGAGGAGTAAGGGGAGCTGAGGCAGATTAGAATGCAGAGACAGAGAGGAAAAGACGATTGGTGGCTAGCATAGAGGACGAATGCCTGAAGAAGGAATGGGATCGCTAAGTCAGTACCGGTTGTGTTTTGTTCGATAACAGTAAAAGCAATTATCCAGATAGCTTTGGTACGACGAGAAGACGTCTACTTTCATGTATAAAGGCATCCAGAGGGAAACAGACCACATGCATGCTGCAGACGAGATTGCAGCTTTGGTGCGGCTGCAGTGTGGGTGGTTGTCTCCACTGGAACGGCTGCTGCAACACCATTGCCACCACCTGTGATGAATTACTTATTGCCCGAGATGCTGTGCCCCAAATCAGGGCTGATGTAAAAGCATTGCCTATGTTGACAATGTCAATGATAAGCGCGATAAGTAGTACCAAAACGTGCAGTCTATTTATGAAATATCTAAATAGATTGAATTCCATTCTCATTCCTCGAGTCTTCTGCTGGTAGCTTCCTGATAGAGGCTAGCTGTTGATTCGGTCACTCAGGATTTTGGGAGGAAATTGGAATGAGGGTGTGTGTGGTTGCTTGGGGCCTTCAAGGATGAGTGAGAGCCGTTTGTGATCAAGAGGATAAGGAAAGCTTCGGATGTTGCAAAGCAGCACTGCCAGCACGTCTTGAAGCTTTTCCATTGCGAACTTTACCAACTCGGAGAGTGAGATGATATTCCCCGCTTGTGGAACTTATCGATTTAATCGGGATGCCGAACTCCGCCTCTAAACTCAACGTTTATCTCTTTTGGGCCCCTGTTTGTTAGTTAGCTATGAAATGTTAGTTTTACCAGAGGTTTTTACTTCATTACGCAATATTCGTCGTCAACCTGAATGTTGTCAGCAATGAAAGGAAAATCCAGTAGATGTTTAATCCTCCATGCAGACGACGAGTTAAGATAAGGAAGTGCATCATACTCTCGATTGCGTGTTGAGTAATATCCTGGCCTCCATGGCAAACATGAATAAGCTATTAGAAGAGCTCGTATAATGTGCGGTGTCCTTTGGATTCTATGTTAGACAGTTTTAATCCACATTTTGAATTCACATCGCTTGTGAAAAGGAGAGGGGAGGTGTGCCTACGCTGCCACCTAGAGTAATGAGTTCGCCGAATGCCTCTTCCACGTCGGACTTCAATAACTTAAAACAAGTGCAGTGAATCGACTGGGACATTCTTTGTTGTTAGTGATACAAATGGAGCAAAATGTTAGGGTTGTTGCTATCCAGAATTCCTCCCGGTTCAATTGGTTGGACTTGCCAGCCTGACAAGGTGCCTGGACGGTGGTTCAGTTAGGTTCGTTGTGGTAAGTCTCGTAGACTAATTTTTAGTAGGCGACTGTTGCCAGATGCAGCTTTGCCTAATACACCTTTTCAGCAGATCTTCGCGAGCTCTCGGACTGCTTTTGCTGTAAGAAAGTGCGATTTTATCGAAATTAGGGCTTTATTCTAGGTTTTTGCCCAGGTTGCCGTGTTTTAATAGCATATTCTAAGCCATTTCGAAGTTTCAATGACTAGTCAATATGAAACCCTTAACAGCACTGTCTTTCTTGCAAGCTGCTTTATGTTGATATGATTGCCAGTAACTCATGCCAGATTAGAAAACGTCGATCTGACTGGCAATCGCTCATCTTTACGGACACCTTAAGGGGAAAATCATAGGCGAATTTGACATTAATGCCACACCCAGCGTTACAGGGCAGAAGGTTGGATCAGTTAGTGAGATCTGAAGAATTTTACTGCACGCATCCATCAATTCATTGTTAGTTATTGCTCTCTTGTATGACAGATGAAAGCTCAACTGTCCTCTGCCGAAGTTTGGTATTATTCCTCTATGACAATTGGCCTGCGATGCAAGTAATTTGCCTTTAGTCCCTCAAACATCAGCCGTGAAGGGCGAGTTGCACTGATCAACGATGACAGACAGGAAGCTGTACAGCATGCGGGCACTCTGACATGTGGCTTAGCCAATTGCAGTAAAGGACAAAAGGAAGGTGACAGAGGTGGCAATTAGGATGGTGGTGATTTACCTGCCAAAGCATCGATAAGTCTTACTGTTTATTGTGTTCACAGCGTAATAAACAACTATGCCTTCTGCCTGCCGATCAGCAGCATTGGCGACATACATCGGAGCACATCACCCACACGCGGGATCACGTATTAATCGCCTTCTTTAGATTGTTGGCCAATTCCACCAATTCTTCACAACCTTCTCAACTCAACTTTCCCAAAACATTTTCAGTACGACAATCAGGAACTGCTAAGGGAGATTTTGTGTATTTCGGCCTTGCGAAATCATTGTAACAGCATTCTACTGCAGGTCTAGCTTCTGCTTCCCCAGTGACTACACGGTTTGCATTTTGGGAATGAAGGAGTGGAAGAGGGTGAGATTTGATACAGTTTGTTGCGGACATTAGCACTTTGTTCATCTAGACACACCAAAGTCTTTTTTTTGTCCCGTTCCCTCTTTTGCATTTGTGCAGTGCTTACTGGAGCATTGCGGGGAAGCCAAACATTGCCAGTGCGTTTTCATCGTTTGGCTCTGCCGATATGTTCAGTAGCTGATGGGCAAGGAAATCAGAGCATGTAATTGTGGAAATGGGGACTAAAGGTGGTAGGTAGAGGTACAACTAGTTGCCATGCAATGTGTACGCACGAAGGATTCGTTTTGACATTCCGCACAAGTTTCTTGCCTAAGGGAAAAAACGTGTGCAAAGTGAAGGCATGAAAATAGATAGGGCACAAAACATGAGCTCCTGGAGTGCCCTGACCAAACAATGTCTACAAAAGAGATAAATAGTAGAGAAAAATGTTCTTACACGCTACTAAAAATCTCAGCACAGTGGAAAGAATTAATGATTTGGACACAAATTAACAAATTAGTTGTTAGCACCTATTCATCGAAAATTGAGTGCTTGGAAATTGTGAAGTGTCTGGTTTTACGGTGGCCATAAGTTAACTCATAATTTGCTGAGTGTTGTAATTTAATCCACGAATAATATTGCCTTTTGATCAAAAAGACAGGAAATTTCCCGCACTCATTCACCGTTGTCTTTGCAAGTAGTAGTAGAAATTCTAACAAAACAGACTCTCCGCGAAACTGCAAATAACCTTATTATCTCCGTGCCGATTGCGCATTACAATAAAAGAAAAATGCTGAAAGTTCTTTCAATGTGGGGTATTTGGAGTGGTGCATGCAGGTCAAGGTAGTTTGTCTAACGATAGTAAAAGTAAGCTGCAAAATATCATCAAACAATATGCATGTAGTTAAATACTAACTGTTAGCTTGCTAAATGACGATTTCGCAAGTTCAATTTCTCGAAGTTTTAGTCTATTAGGTCATGCAAAGTCCACTTTTCTACCCAAAATTAACAAGCCCAAACATAACACCAAATTGTCCTGATGTTTAACCTTTTTTCAATTTAATAATGTCCGGACATTTTGATGCATCAGTGGTGTTGCACAGACGCTAATCAGGTGGAGTTAAAACATAACCATACAAATTCACCCACAGCCAACAGAAAACCAGATCTGCAAATGCCTCTAGACATTTCTTTTATTCAGGCAGCGATGAATGCAGCATTAGTTGTCCTTAAATGGCTGACTTCCCCCAAATTGCACCAGCGCATAACACCATGTTTTGCGCTAGAGCGAAAATGGATAGGCTTGCGTTCTGTCGAGTTTCCAAACAAGGTACTAATAATAAGATGAAATTCACAATACGAGGTCTTCAATGCAGATTTTGCTGCTATGCTACTCTTACTCTGTGTGCGTGTATTCTGAGAGGATCACTGAAGATTTGAGCCCCACCATGTTCAACACCCTCATCCATTTGTATCACTTGAAATTAACTTCACATTTTACCCGCCATTAGCACATACACGTTTTGCCACTAAGTAATATTCATCGAAGAAAAAAGGACATGCTGCCAGGCGTGGTAGGCTTCTGCGAGAAGACGTGAAGACCCATTCGTTTCTCCTACAACCTGATTTCGCTGGCATCTGCTCCACTTTCTATGGAATTGTGCGTTATCAGCTGTCCAGTCAATGTGTAGGGGGTGAATGCGGAGATGAACCAGTGTGTTCCCTCCTTCTGCCCAACAATGTGGCTTTAGGTTTTACTACCCATGGTGGCTTCCAATCAGTCATAGTCATTAGGTGAGAGTCTATCTTAAAGAGCACGCTCTCTATGCATTTGAGTCCACCTCACCTAGCGTAATTCGACCAAATGCCTATGGCCACATCCACCTCCCACTCTGTGCTGATTGGATTACTTGCCTACACTGCTGATCCCACGGTGCCATCTCGTTCGGATTAGTGGATTTGTTTAACTCAGCGTCAACTATGAGGTCTTACACATTCTACACCTCTAGTGTACACGCTCACCCACCCATCAATACTGTCACATAAACATCACCTGTCTCTGATCTCAAAAGCACACGGTCTTTTTCAAAGATTCCGCCATTTATTAGCGCACCTAATTAGAAGTTCCCCTTGGCTAATGCTTCTCTGCAATACACATGGAAGGCAGCTCTACGGAAACCGTGTTCCTTTTCTCTACCGGCACAAATCAATTGACAAGTAAAGCCAAATTTCAGAAAATTTGAGGTTCATCATTTACACCTCCAGGTGTGATTTTAATCCACCTCGAATCGTCAGAGGACACAAAATACCGCATCGCGTGTGAAGCCTGATTCGACACCCTACTGAATCATCGCCTATTAAAATTGTTACCATGCAATGCATTCGAGGGTGTAGTTTGCCGCAAAATAAGCTGAGTCGCGTACATCCCAAATGAATTGGTAGACACCTTCGCAGATTTCGCCATTTTTGAATATTTACCCCGCTACTGCTGCATTCGTCAAGCTACGCTTTCCACGCCTCTATTTGATGCAGATCTGCAAGTCGTTTTATACCGTGCATGCCATTGACTTAGATCCCTTTGGCTCTTGATCGTGTTAGCTGGCAATAACGATCAAACAGTTAAAATAGGCTCAATTTCTCTGCGTAGAGCGGTGTCTTGAGCAAACTACTTCAGTATTAGAGCTAGCCTAGTCGTTACAATTTCGCAGCAAAATACCTTCGCTAACGGAAGTTGGACAGCAGAAATTTCTCTGCAAAATCGGATGTGCTTATGCTCTGAATTCTGAATGCTCTGTTAATTTCGACTCATCTCTTGTCAATACCTCCAACTCCTTAAGTTATCCAACTGTCTATCGCCCAAAATGACTAAGCAGATCTAAGTCAACCAGTAGGGAAAATTAATAGTGCAGATGGATTTGTGAGTAGTATATACTTCTGCTCTAGTCAAAGCTGATTTAAAATGCCTTAAATGTGGAATGATCCAACTATTATTCCTCCTGTCTATTTGCCACAGTCAAGAAGATATTCGCAGACAGCTCCCAACTCCAACGAGCTTCTTGATCTCATCTACATTAGTCGTCGTCTCAATCCTCACCACGCCGAGACTAGCCATCTCAACCGCCTGGACTTCTCCCGTGCCAAGGTGGCCACTGGATATTAAGCGCAGGTTAATCGTCCACCCACTGTATATAAGCAGCAATTGTATTTGTGCCTCACTGTGGCCTGCTTGGGGCGCGTTCGAAGTGAAATCAATGGGCATGGTTTCGGTCAGAAGCTTCGTCATTCGGTTGTCCGTGGAGTTTTCAGATGGTAATGTGCTCCTTAGTTCCATCCCAGTTCTTGTTTGTCTCCACCTTCAGGGTCTCACTCTTACTTCCATTTGCATTCACCCTCCTCTCCATTTCTTCCTTCACCGCATTCTCTTCTCGCACACCCAGTCTTTCATCATCTTCAAACACACACACACACACCTATGCAATGCATGTATCAGAGCATCTCAATCATGCGCCTACCTGTGTCTTCTTCCTCTCCATCTGACCAGGCATCTGTGAGGCAGAAGAAACTCCAGCTCAATTCACTGTCCCACTCACCACCACACATCTCTCCTCTCAACTCACCACGTCAAGCACAATCACCTTCGTGGTAATCCACAATTTGCACAGGCAACGCTCCGGCTGGTCGACAAACTGCAACAAACAAAGCAGTGTAAAATTTACCAGTTGCCTTGGCACCGAAGTCACCGAAGTCTATTCACTGTCCCACTCACTACCACACATCTCTCCAATCAACTCACCAAGTCAACTGCAATGAGAAGCAAAATCACCTTAGTAATATTCCGCAATTTGGACAAGAAATGCTCCCGCTGGTTGATGAACTGCAACGAACAAAAGCACAACGGAGTATTCACTAGTCGCCTTCTACAGTGCACCGTTTGAGGGTCTACATCGAACGTCAACTACCCATGGACTTACACTCACTTCCCTCTTCCACCCCAATAGAAGTGTTTTGCATACACTCTGTCTCTTCTAACTATACTTCTTTGGGTGCTGCATCTGGTTCATTCCACTGGTCAATACCACCAGCTTAAATGAACATGACTGAATTCCGGCACCCCCGTTAGAGCAGTAGCATGGCGAATGTAGTACGCGAGATCACTCTCACTTCAGACCAGACATCGGTAATCAGTGTTTTCTTCGCTCCTTCGGTCGTCTTCTTCTTCCCTTTGGCTAAACCATGCCCGCTGCATCTAATCATGCTTTTGTCATGACCAACAGTGAAATTCACCTCTACTGCATTTCATGCGGATGATCCCTGTGTCAACGCACGAAGTGCCATTTAATAGATACAGACACACCATTACTCTTATACATGCGTTCAATGCGTTTCCGTCTAGACAGTCAGCAATATATGAACTTAAAGAGGTTGAAAAATTGGTGCAGGAATGCATCTTAGGGTGGATGTAATTGAGGTGGATGGTGATGTGGATGAATACGGAGTTCATAAAGCAAATATTGCTTTTATTATAGACAGAGATTAATTGAGTTAAGATATGCGGGGAGGAAAATCACTTCACTGTGCCCTTCTACTTAATGACTATGATGCCATATGTCCTGTTACAGGTGTGGAGAAAAAGTACACCAAAATTTGGCAGTCATTTAAGTCATCTTCGACACACTAATCTTCAATAAATTACTTCCACCCATATCCATCCACTTGCACCGATTCATCGATGACTTCGGAAAACATTTTTACCTTCTACTCGAAGCCGCTTGATTTTGTCAACCTGTCCACCTGCACTTTAGGGTACCACAGCACGTAGATTTTAACGTCTCAGAATCCACCCTGAGGCTTCTTCGAGGGTTGGGATCACTTTCTCATTGCTCACTGAGGAGTCAAGATCCAGCACAGTAGGACAGGTAATCGACTTAACAGTATAACTCGATGGTGTAACTCCGCCAAGTTTGCATTCCTCCTGTTGCAAATACAGAGGTAGATATTAGTGCCGGAGAAACAAGCACAGCTTTGTGTTTGAATCAGCATAAAATGCATGGTGAGATCTTTCTTCTGCTCGGCTTACAAATTGTGAGGCATTCCTCAGACCCTACACTTTTAATTGGCATGAAGATGATCCTCCCGGCAGATCTCCTTCCTTTGATAACGAAGTGGCCAAGTCTGCAGATACTCCTGTTTTCGACGAAGATAGGGGAAGGGCAAGAGAGAACAACTTTTCCGCTTCATCGGCCTGAATTACTTCGCGTACACTTCTGAGAGTTGTCTTAGTGTAGCCTGGTTTCGCGGGAAAAGAAACCTTTCTTTCTCTCCTTTTTTCAAGTGCATCTTTGGCAAATTGGAGCAATTAAACACGACCACCTTAAATGTTTGCAATTGTGTTGCTTGTGTACTTGTGCTAGCTTGAAGGGCATGCCATTTGACATATTTCGGCCTCTTTTCCCTAAATTTTTCGCTGCTTTAATCTGCATATTCCAGAAACCTGTTGCTAATACCATTATTTTTCCTTTTTACAAACGTATATATGCATATAGATACTCGCCAGGCTTTTCGACTTTTCCAACTCACAAGCCAATGCCAATGTCATTTGTTTCGTTGTTTAATAAATGCGCGCAAAGTGCATCATGAACATCCTCGTCCGCAGCGAAACATACTTTTAGGTGTAAAGAATAGCTTTGTAACGAAAGTCATTTCCAAATACCCTCCGAAATATGGTTTGTAATTCGGTTTCGCTCTCCCTGCCGCTCAATAGCTGATCGTAGCAGCCTTCAAATGTAGCAAATATCGAGATCAGTTTAAAGGCATCGAAGGGGTTATCAATGCTTGGCAATGGTGGTGAGTGCTTAAATAGCTGACTCGGAAAAGCTGTGGGCACTAAGCAACGAAATATTTCTCTTTTAAAAACAGTTCACTCCTCTCAGAGCATAGCCTAGAACCGAAATGCACCAGATCAGCAAAATAGTGCAACCGGAGGTGAGAGGATCACGGTAAGTGGAAAAGACCGTTCCGTCCGTGAATGCCTTCAAGCTAACACAAGTAACTAATGACTGTCTGTTTCATCTTACACATATATACATGTATGTTTATTGTAAATTACTTTCGGTTACCGCGATTCACAAGAGCGACGACGGAGGGTGGTAAGCATGAATGCCGATTGAAAAGTGCAGGAGCACGCGCACCACGTGGAACGGATGCAGCTGATAAGCATAGTATAAAAGGCGGCACAAGTCAGTCCACAAGTCAGTATCAAGTAGACTGCAAAAGAAATGGGGTCCGGGTGTTGGCAGCAATGTGAGAAGCCGTGGGGATGGTGGCCTGTGGTGCCGCAATGTGACCAGTGGTGGGGTTGGCCGTTTGTGGTGAAGCAATGGGACAAGTCGTGTGGCCAGTCGTGCGGATGGTTGGCTGTAGTGCCGCAATGTGGCCAGTCGTGGGGTTGGCCATCTCAGTGGTAGACGGAAACCACGACCGTGTCTTTCCGCATACACTCTCATGGATTTGGAGAAGCCAGCTGATGGTGTGGAAGCATGCCTCTAGTACATTCTTGCTTTTACGCGAAATACATGCTATTTATTCTAATTGTTGTGAGTATTTACTAGAGGGGTGACCTAGCATCGCAGTAAAGCAGGAAAGTTGCCAAATGATGTTTCCCACAGTCCCGTCTCGTTGTACCTGCGCGATTATTTGCACTATCTCCGTATGACATTCCATGCAGAAACCCAAAACCGCTGACATAATTGCCTAATAGTCTGCGAAAACAACCTAACTCTTTATTCCAAAATAATGCATGGTCTCAGCGCTAGTTCGAGACATGATGATGCAATTGCTTCCAAATCCACCTTTGAAGCAGATGATGTCGAAACTGATGGCAAGCCTGTGATTAGGCATGTGACGAATGCAACGATGATTGTTTGCCATGCTCTTGCACCTCTGCACGCAGAAGCACGAACTTTTGCCAGGTAGTGCCTAACATTGCTCATTATTTTTCCTTTCGGTCGGTGAGAACGGGGAAACATTGCCTTATGACCATTTTGCTGACGAGATCTTCACGCCAATGCGAGTGTGCTACCAAATAACACCCAATCACCGACCTTTCATTCTGCTTGGCCATAGGCTATGAGCACTCTCTCAGTTGGCTGGCCTTATACAAGTGAACTTTAGAGCCCATCTACCATGACTTGTTTGCTAATGAGGAAGCTCGATGCTTAGGCTTACCCACAGGGGTGCTTGCGCAGCTCATTGACTCGGTTCACATCGTCGCCAGTGAGGATCTTCGATAATCTGCTTAGTTTAATGGTTATGTGTTGGAGTAGAAGCAAGTGATGTTATTTGCAGGTACGCATGAAAGGAGGACAAACATGTCGGGACGAGGAATCGGACCTTATAAGGGAATATGCATAACACGTCCATTCTAATTTTTCTACGTTGTAAAGGCACTTGCCACTGCTTGCGATGGACACGAGATTGGCTTTAGATTTCGAAGGCTTCTACGTATCCCTCAATTATTCTACTTATGCTGGTTTGCTGGTTTGTTGAGTTAATGAAGAAGTGATCAACGCAAACTCTGCCACTCGATGACGCTACTCTTTAAATGGTGATCTCTTTTGTAAGGACCGATGGTCAGCTCAGTTCAGCATCGAACACTTCTGCATTGCTTCGAGGTACATAGCTCCTGTGTCGGAACCGCGAATGATCCTGACAGATTTCATATACTGTGAGGACGTGTCGCGGATAACCGGTCCAAATATTGAGGGTCCTGGCCTGCAATTAAATACTCGAAATGAAAAACGCACAGGAGATGATACCAGCAAGCGCCCCTTACAGCTCCTACCCTTTTTCACCTTATACCTGGGGACCTTGTGTTTAGGGAGTGGAAATGCCTTCACTTTGGTTTTCTAGGTAAGGACGATCACAGTTGGACTGAGGGGTTAGCCGCGTCCACTCATACGCACCACTCGCCCGTGTACTTGTGATATTGGCATTGCGTAGATAGCTTTAATGCTAATGCTAAATATCAAATCCTGATTTAGACGCCTGCGGATGCTAAGGTGAGAAAGCGAGGCAATGATGAGACAGTATTTGGCGCCTGTTCTCGCCACGTGGATTTTGCATTTGTTTGGCAGTGGAAGTACCACGTGGCACATCTTCATCATGTGAGTGGAGTACAGGCGAAATTATTTTGTAAAACATTCATTTGACGTGCTGCCATTCTATTTGAGAGAGGACGCGGTATAATGCCGTCGCGGTTTAGATGAGTACACAGTTGGATTAAGGAACACTGCTGCCCCATAGTGTGACCTTTACCTCGTTGACATTGGCTCAACTGAGCGGATTACATTGGCTCCCTCCAAATGTTTGTTGGCCTTGAGGCAGGCCAGAGCAATATTTTCGACTACTGCTGGCACAGTGGAGTAGATATTTGCGGAATTCATTTGCAGGCTTACAGATCCATCTCGAATGTGAGGCTAGAGTGATCGCCTTTGCTTGGTCGATGTTAGCCTGACTGAACAGGTCTCATCGTCTCCCTCCGAATATTTGCTGCCCTTAAGTTAGGCTAGTAATGATGTAAATCCATTACTTGCTTGCTTCGAGGCACATAGCTCCTGCGTCGGAATCGTAAATGAACCTAAAGGATCGCATACACTCTGAGGACATACGGCGCATTACCGGTCCAAATATTGAGGGTCTTGACGTGCAATTAAACACTCGAAACGATAAAAGCACAGGAGATGATGCCAACAGGCGTCCCTCACGGCTTTGGCACGTTTCGTATACTTCCTCTGCTAGAGTGACGACGTGCACTTCTTTCATGTCCTAACACTGTGATTCTAACGTCGAAGTTTTAATGTAAAAAAATCAGAATTTCAACAATTTTGGCCACCACCATTTACCAAGTGTGCCGACAACTCTTCCAAACTGGACTCTCTTGTGCTTTTACCCAGTGGTTTTGTTCATGGTTCTTCTGAGCCACTAATTATATGCGTGACGGAAAAAGAAACGGGCGGATGGAGCGGATGCCCTTACTAACCGAAATAATGGGCACACAATGTGATTACGTCAAGGAGGCTAATAGTCCATTAAATCAGTATCGGTGACTCGGCCCCAACTGATACTGCAATGATTATTTATTCAGCAGATTTTTCGCAGCATCTGAGGTACTGATTGTGCGTCAGTTTTATTCGTTGCGGTGATTGCAGCTTTCATATCACCATCACATTCCCACGTAAAATGGAGAACGGGTGAAGAAATGGACTCGAAGAAGGTCAGGACACCGCCCTCTCTGTAGATACATTTATGGACACTATTGGGCGCAATAATTTGGGAGGCACACCCGCTGAAGCGCACGGTAAATATGCAATGCCACAGGAGAACCAACGATCCCACCATCGAGGCTGCCTGGTAACGGGGGAATAGTGCACAATGCAAACTGAGGCAGCACCTGCGATGCCTTTGGGAGCCCATCCACAAGAAGTGGATTCTACCATTTACAAATTCAAGCTCTCTTCCGACGCATCACGCATCTGGTGGCCAGAATGCCAAGCACTTCCATGCAGGTAAGGTGACAGACCTAACGACATCACGTCCTTCCTTCCTGCCACAGTTTATGCAACGCTTTAGTGGCCAAACACTGTCGATGAGACAGAAGTCAAGTCGACGTGCCAAACACCAGCACAATGAATTGCCGATTGCACCGAGATGAATGGTAGCGCTATTCTGCCTAGTTTGTAAGACGGAGGGGTGCAGCTGTACTAATCCCGTTAACGAAAGGCTACGCGAGGTGCCAGTTACGGCTGGAGCGGCGAGGTGCTTAGCAAACACACTTCCGAATTCCATGGACATTGTGAATAGTTGATTCAGATATAGCTGGCTATGGACACCAATCCATAGACATGGTGCCAGTGCTTATATCTGGTGGCATTGGAAGTGACGTACACGAAGTCAAAGGAGATGGTAAAGGAGAAGAAGATAGCTAAGATGGGGAAACGGGGAAGGAATGAAGGAAGAAAATATGTGCACAGTGGAGTGCACATTATCGCCTATGCTATTTACTCTTTTGCACCTCTTATTTTGCCAGTCACTCAATCATTATTTCGTTCGTAGATATGGCATACCGGAAGCAGAAGCATAATGGTATGAGCTGGCGAAAGCGCAAGTAGAAGTGAAAGCAGTCTGCACTTTCCCGCCACTCAATAAGCATCCTGGCAGTAGCAGACCAAGGTTCTCAACGAATTTGCAATTCCTGCATGTCTTAGGAGAAGGGATTTCGTTCTAATCTTCCTCTAATTGACCTCACCTTTGGCGATTGCGGTAGGGAAGCTGAGTCCTCCGTGGAGCACATGAGGCACTGCGACGTCTTTTCGGCGGATTTGTCGTTAACCCATCATATGAGGATTGGAGAGCTAGCTATGTAGATGAAACAGTACAGAGTGAGAAACTAGGCGCAAGCAATGCAGTAAATTATTCATGTTAATGATTGAGGTAAATGGAACGCGTTCATCGCATGTGAGAGGGTTGCATTCACTCATATAGGCATTTTGGTAGTTAAGCTACGTAGGCAGACGAGGCAGGTCGCTAGAGTAAAAGGCTGATGATGGAAGCCGCGTGGAGCATGAACGGAACCGGGGTAATCAACCTGTCCCTTTCCCTGCCCTATCATTGTCTAAATTGCCAGAGATGTAACTGGGATAGGCGCACGAATTATAACGAGTTCGTGCGAAATCAGCGCTGTTCTTCACCACAGCAGCAGAAGGTAAAAGGGACGTAGCGGGTGCGTAAATCTTGCTAAAGGCATTCACACCCGCTTGCCACTAACACTTACTATGGAAGCAATTGGTAAACAGTTAAAGCTGTAGATGATTTACAAGCGGAAGCTGCCTTCGGATACCTGTGGATTGCAAAAATCCTTCTTTTGAAACCATTTCTACTTAAATTGCTGATCACTTAGCTGATTTGAGCAAAAACAATTTTGTGTTAATGTGGCAATTGGTGGTAGAAGAATGTCGCCCTCATCTAGGTCAGCAAATTCGCAGATTTTCGAGCCAGAAGAACCCTCGTAAGTGCTTGCAGCTTAAATAAGGCCGTTGCAATAAGGCAGCCAAACTAAGCTTTAATCGACAGCCGGCACATTGTCCTGCCAAATGGGCCTGCAATTTAGCAGCTACATTGAAGACATAATCAAGATCGCGATTGACGGCCAGACGTTATTGAGGTAGGTATGCAGCGGCACAATATTTACTACTAAAGGTGCACGGTGATTGACAATTGCAGTTTGACCTCAGGATGCACGGCCTGGTTCACGCGTACCGAAACATCCAACTTTATTCTCCAACGTTTCACTTTCTCCGCGATCTAAAATGTGCAAATTATGGGACTTCGATATCAAATGTCAGGCGAAAAGCAAACTGACTTAGATTGTCTGCAATACTAAAACCACATTGCTCTCGAAGAGTAGAAGTAAATGCGGGAGGTGTACTAGCCCGATTGCAAGTTCTGCATCGGGAGAAACGCGCAAATTATTTTGGTTTTGACTCGTCCACAATTTTCGCTTTTGCATGAGAGGTTTATGAAATTATTGTGCACTATTTTCAGCTGGAGTCTTTTGACGAGGGAAAAAGGAAGGTTAAGACAATTTGGCACAGTATGTTGTGCATAACTTACTGCAGAGGGAGGAGTTATGACCAACTGGGATGCATTGATGCAAATGCTGAGGGCATAAATTGCCTCTCCATTGCTCAATGATTCGATAAATTTGCCAAACAATCAGTTGATGCTGTCACAGGTAATATCCCCCCCAGTTGACATGCACCTGCAGTGGTAATGAATGCGCATATATTTTCACGGCTATGTGATTAAAGGCAGGATGCTTCCTAGCAATTTGGTATTTTGGAAAAAGGAATCATTGTATTTTTGCAAGACATTCGGTGACCTCAGGGGGATGCAAAACGTGGACAAGCAATAGTTTGACACAATGTTGGCAGCGTTGATTCTGGAACCCACGCCAGATGTTTAACTTGCCTCAAGGCTGATGAAGGAGCCTCCGCATTTCATTGGTTTTGGTGAACGAACAGGCTGCTTACTCCTGCTTTTTGAGTAATTCGTTGGCTATAAAGGGTGATGCTGATGCAAAATGCGTACTCCTGACTAGCTTGAGGAAAAAGATGGCAAAATCATTACGATGCTCCTTGTCTATAGTCGGGCAAGCTCCCTGTGGATTTCTCTGATTGCCTGCGCGTTCATTAAATCAAACAATTTTGCTCCCATGGGAATGGTTTAATTAGCTCTGTTTCATGATACAACACTAAAATGATGGCAACTAGGTAGTGATTTGCACAGCCACTACAAAATAAAATTATTGTGCGTAGGATTTTGAATGCAGGAATATTCTATCCATATGGTGAATAGTATGAGTAGTGGAGATTTCGTTATTTTGGTCGCTTCAGGCACATTGACGTTAATCTGTAAACGTAAGCGTCACCTATCCAATTTGTCCATGGTGACAAGTGTGGAGTGTGACAGTAGTGATGCCAGTATTACCGAGCCACACAACTACCACAAACAGTGACTGCATTTTAGGTTTACTTCCTATGCAAAGTGAAGCTAAATGCCACTAATTCTGCGTCACAGTGTTCCACAATAATGCCCCGACGAATCGACTTGAGCAGATGGTTGGCTTTTGATTGACCAGTGGTGAATATCACGCGGTAAGGCAAAGGTAAGAATATAAAGACACATGGAAGCAGTTACACATCACAGTACAATGTTCAAGCATGACAGACTCGGTTGTACATCAGCAGCAAATTTTTG
>LN902633.1:0-74894 GCA_000469725.3 Echinococcus multilocularis | reverse complement strand
CCGTGAAGAAGTCTCCAACTCTCCTGGATTTGGAGGAGCTTGATGATGTTGTGTCAGCTCGCCTCCGGTTCTTTCCCTCTCCTAAGGAGAAGTAAATGCTGTTGATTGTTCTAAGCATTTACTAAGTAAGTGCCTAAGCATGGCAGTAAAATTATGAAAGTTGCTAGATGATGTTTTGGCAAGTTCCAACTCGTTGCACTCACACAAATAGTTGCATTATCTTTGGACGACATTTTTTGCCGAAATCCAAATTTATCCACCTAATCCCTAATAATTTCTCTGAAGCACCAAACTTCTCGTTCCAATTTATTGCAAAATTGCAGCTCTACTCGAAATAAGATAAGGTAAATACTTCCAAATCCCGCGTCGAATCAGGTGATGCCGAAACTGATGGCAAGCCTGTGCTTAGGCATGCAACTAATGCAGTGATGATTCTTTGCCATGCTTTTATACCTGCGCACTCCGAAACACGAAATTTTGCATAAACTACTTATTTGCACAAATGCGAGACATGATGCAGATGAGTGTTATTCACTACCTGAGGTATCTTAGTCAAGTAAGCGTGGGAAAAGGGCTCGAAATCAGTTGGCATATTTGGAGTACAGGTTGGGTGGAGAGTTACAAAAGGCCTGACGTCAAAAAGCAGTGCCATGCAGTGCCTGAAATTGCTTGGCATTTTCTCCTCTACATCAGTGAGAATGAAGAAGCACTGCCTTAAGCACGTAATGTTAAGGCGATCTTCACGCAAATGTGAGTCTATTATCGATAAGTCCCAATCATCCTACATTCTGTCTGCTTGAGCAAAGCTATGAAGAACTTTTTGGGTTGGCTGGCCTTATACAAGTGTAGCTAATTGTCCATTTGCCAGGGCTTGCCTGATCAACAAGAGGGTTAGGACTTAGGCTACTACAAGTGGGCTGTCAGAGATTGGATCAGGGAATGCTGTTCTCTATTGACGCGCAGCAATCGGCGAGTGTGAATTTGCATCTACTGCAACTACGAACTGCATAGCAGCTCCACCACCTTATCCATCAACAGCCTCCTTAAGCTCCAGGATTAGGACCATCACCTGTGATTTCTGCTACGAGGATGCTCTTTTGCTCTTTCCTTTTCTGCGCATATACGATTGTTTTCCAGGTTGGAATGTGGCCCATTTGTTAAAAAGGTGCTTTAGGCCTTTTGCCTACAGGGAGGGTATGGAGCGACCGAAAAACTGATTTTGTAGTAGCCTTATACACCTAGGATTGAATTGGTCTCCAGTTCTCCCCCCTGAATCTGGTGCTTACTGTCACAGACATTTCCACCTCAAATCAATACCCGAGTCGCAAAGAGTGTATAATGTTGATGGGAAAGGATCACATGACATCACCATAGGTTTAGGGCAGTTCGTAAAGAGCGTTATGTAGAAAAGGGAAGAAGTAGAATGAAGGATGTCTGTAGACTCATCTTTAGTAAGCGGTCACCGCTACCAGAGTAAAAATTGCAGAAATACACCACAGAGCTCTCCCAGCCACTGGAAGCAGACAGGGATGCGTTTGAAGCACATTTTAACGGGATTCGGTATGCATGCATTTCAAGTCATCAAACGTATAACCTTTGCAACGTCAAACTTTAAATTGACAATTTTTGACGAAGAGGACCATTTGTTGGCACGTCTGCCAAGTTTTTCCTACTGCAGTTAAGGTGGTATACGGAGTAGTCAATGTTAGGTAGTAACTGATTGCCCATGCTGAACGAAACGAACTAAAACCTTGACGTACTTCATATCATCGTCACATCGCTCTTAATATTGTTGCACGAGAAATGCTTTATTAATGTACGGGTTTCATTTTAGCCGGGGGATATTCAACGCCGGTTAAGCCTTTACCCACTATAATTTGGTTGCAATTATTTTGTCGCCTCACTGTCGCATGCCTAGGGCAAATTTTAATTGAAATCAATAATCACGGTTCGGGTCAGGGTCCCCGCTATTTCATTTTCCGTACATTTCCCAGATCGTGACGCGCTCTCTACTTCAACCTATAAAGACGCAAGTCCTGATCGTGGTAATCGACCCACTTCAAATTAGGCGACAACATAAATTTCAACTGGAACAATCCTGTCCAAACGCTATGAAAGCATGCTGGATCACCGCATCTCCATCCAAAAAAGATAATAAACCTTTCCCACTTTCACGAAACTATCACTGAGGAATGCTGTCCAGGGATGACACCACACTGCAACACGAGACGCCGTGCAACACGTGTCACTGATCGTATCACAGACGTGTCAGCTGATGTGAGGACGTGAACCACACAACCGAGCGCATTCCAGTGCTTTTCACTAATTCTCGAGCTCTGCGCATTATCGTCATTCCTACCATGCAGTTCATCTTCGAAGCCCCCTGCTGCTTCGGTTCATCCTCGTTACCGGGCTCCTTCTCGTCCTCCACTTCCACCGCCTTCCTCTCCCTCGCCATTGCGCGTCACTCCCAAACTTCCAATCCGCCATTCTAGAGACGTCAGGAGATCCAAACCAGTGGAACAAATGGAAGTGGTAGTAATTAAGGGTAAGTTATGCTCCCACCTCCTCCTCCTTCTCCCGCTTCTATCCTCCCCGCTTTCCCTCCTCATTCATGTCCATTTGGCATTGCAATATTAGCTCAACTTTTAGTTCCGTCATTGCGACATATGTGTGGACAACTAGGAGGAGCCTCTTTATGCATATTTCCTCCAACTACGTGAATTGTTATGCTTTACTAGCCGTTTTATGGCCAGGAAGGTGGGCGGTCTTGTAGGTGGGTAAATGCATAAATCCACAAATGGACGGAAGGAGAAGGAAGCGAATGACATGTTTAACAGAACCGTGCAAGATGTTCAACTTCTGACTTTAGCAGAAATAAACATGGCCTCCAACTCTGTCCACTGCTTTGTGTTTCATGCAGTTGTCTTATCTGGCCCCATCTCTCCTTTTCCCTTGCTCAACCCTCCTCTTCCTTCTTCTTCAGTTACACAGTTATGTTGCTTTGCCTCCACTGGAGGGCTTTAATCACCTCCATTGTTCTTCCTGGTCAGAGGCGACAATTCACCAAGAGACAGATTTAGGAGCATTCATTAAGTAATCACGTTCGCTAGCTGCATAGCAATGTTTGCGGTAAGTGGCCAATTCGTCCAGCCCATTCATGTTACCCACTGCACCTACTGTGCCGCACTCGCTGTTTATGCTTCCCTTAAGTGCAGTCACAACCAACAACCCACTACCAGCACTAGAAGCAGTAGTCCTAGTGGCCTGTGTAATCTTGCCCCATATGCGCGTCCGATCTTTTTTTTGTTCACTTAGCAAAGGGTTACACTTCTCGTATGTTGGCACTGCTGCTGTTTAAGTGGGCTTGAAATTGGAGTCAGATCTTAATATTTTTATGTTCCATTCATACACGCTCAAGTAATGCAAGCGAAAACACCTAGTAAAGTCTTTTTTTTTGAAATCTGTAAATGTCCAAACAAGAGACATGCCACAACGGAAGGAATTATGGAGTAAGCCGAAAAGAAGTGTGGCTGAGTAGTCAGGTCAACTAGCTTAAAGAGGTGAGGTCAGATACCAGGCAGGTTTGTAAAGTGAGGGGAGCAAAGAATGGCATCTACAAAATTGAACAAGGGGACAGGTCGGTAGCAGCAGAGGCCGTATGGGAGTGAGGAGGTGCTCACTGGTGCCATAGACTGCTAGCGGAAAGAAGCACATGCTCAAAGGCGTATGTGGTGCTACCCCGATGGCGAGCTAGTAAACTCTGCTGGATGGAGAGCGACCTTCAGTGAAACGAGTACATGGCACACGACAGAGGCCACATCGGGCTGCACTGCTTTGTTTGGATCAACCCGTAATTTACTTCCTGGCGATCGCAATGAATGCGAACAAAATTGTATTTCTCAATGTTGACAGTAAATATCACGAACAATAAATTTGACAACCATTTTATGTTTTATTTGCAATCATTGGTATTGAATTCCACCTTGTTCAAGGGCGTTTTACAAGGGAAATTCTAGTGTGGATAAGCATTTCCATCCCAATTATTCCCCTGGGCTTGTACAATGGCAGCTGTAATTCCTTGCAGTTGCGTAGAAGTAATGACACGTGGATATGCATAATTACTTTCACGCTAAAATATTTTTATGCTCATTCAAACATTTTTACGTGCAAATATGTCAGTCATGGTTGTTTAACTCCTGCTGTGGGGATCACTTAGGCGCCTTATTACTGTGCAGCAAAATGAATATCATGATTGCTGCCACTGACTATGCAGCATTGGCGCATGAATAGAAAGGCGTATGCTGCAGTTGGGAGAGCCAACGAGGTTTCGCAATTGAAGGGCTGTAAAAGGCATCTGAATTTGGTAGCTGCCTTAGTCTAGTGGATAGGTAATTCTGCAGTGAGAACAACGTTACAGGTTGATGTAAAAGCGGAGTATACTCCCAGAGGTGTGCTGAATCTCGTAATCTGTTACATTCCTCCTTTTAGGCGTTGCTCCCTACCACTCGCTGTGGCCATGCCTGATGGCCAGCACATTCCCCTCGCCACATATATTTCCCATGCAAAACAAAATTCCTGGTCCAGGAGAAGTGACAGAAGGTGTCGCTTTATTTGCGTTTAGGGATCTTTTTCACTTGCATGAAAATGATTGACTGGCACAATTGAGTGCTGAGCTTAAGGCACGGGAGATTAACTATGGGGATAAATTTCGTTCATGGTGACACAGAGATCTGCAGGCAGGAGTGAAGAGTGAATGGATACCTGCAACCCATAAAATACATGCTTGTTATATTTACTGGTACTTTCGTAGTAGGTTCCATTCTCATGACCAACTTTATTCGTTTTTTTGAGATAATCGTGTTTTGTAATGTACTGACATCTGCAAGAGGTGATTACAATGTACCGAACTAGAACGTCTTGTACTCAAACTACTGGGTGAATTTAAGCATTCCCAGGACAAATACGCGGGTAGAGTTTGTTCAGCTGGAAAATCGCACTTGTGCATGAATAGACGCAGGTAATGCATAACAGATGTCCAGAAAATATGAGGAGGTATGAAGCATAAATAAGCGGAAAATCCGTGTCCCCAACCCTCGGCGACGGACATGTTGGCCGTTTATTTGTGCTGCAATATGGACAGATCTCTCTTTAGTTAATAAGGCATTTAAAGGAAAAGCTATGGATTCGTATCCACTGTTTTTATAAATGTCAGTTTTAGGTTGCGGATTTGGTTCATAAATTGGTTAAAAATCTAACACACCTTCCATCTCTTAGCTCGATGCTTTTTTGCTGGCAGTTGACTGATTATGGCTGCAAATTACCTTTCAGTAGTAGATTAGAAGGTACACACTAGCTCAACGTCAGCATCACGCGTGACAAGCTAATTCCGTCGATGAATTGTGACTCCGCACGATGTCTTTGTTGCGCGAGAATATTCAATCTTCTTTTCATCTCCCGTATTCCATGTGCATTTCCTTCCAAGTACTAGATTACGCTATTAACGTTGACGCCAATCTCCTAGCCAATCGCACCATTTCAAGCATGACATGGGACAAAACACGTACTTCTGATTGGCCATTGATGTTTTGTGCGAGAGCCACAAGACTCAGTACACCAATAAAAAGATAGGGTAAACTGAATTGCCATGGTAATCAGTGCCTTGTGACACATGCAGAAATCATGAAGGCAACAGTAAATTTTGGATGCTGGGAAAAAATTAATGCAATAAATAGAAAGTCAACTGTTATTTAGGACTTTCTTTGACGTGAATTTTGGAGGAGTATGGGAACGGCCCTAGTGCTATTGAAATCTCCGAACTAGAAATGACCTCTCACGGAAGTCAGTGTTAAATGAAACGTGCGACTGGGAAGAAGAGCCCGGATAAATAAATGAAAACTTCATTACTGGCTACAGTTACCGTGAGATAGGAGTTGCAACTGAGATTGGATTATTTTAGGCAATATCTTATCATATTTGATTTTGCCTCCTGCAATATTACTTGCAAGATCATATGCCGGGGCAGGTCTTTGAAAAAGAATGCAGAAAAACCGTTTGGAAGTAGAAAACTCCAAATAAAAAATGCTTACAATTTTCCAGTTTTTGTGAATCTAATGATACGAAAGATGAGCAAAGGTAAAGTGATGGTCAAAACCCAAACGAGTGATACAATTCTTAGCTCAATGATAGTAGCGATGGCAGACATTGGAACGAGAGTACCGAGGTAGGAATGGAAACAAAGCCAGGTAAGAAAGCATTAAAATTAACAGTGGTGCACAGCGACTCTGTTAATTTAAAAAAGGAAAGTAAGTTGTATATTTCAATAAAAAAAGCTTCTTGTATTCGTATAATATAATTAATGGATGGAAGGAGTAGACAAGTGCGTGTGTAATAGTGGATCAAAATAGCTACAGAATGACGGAATTTCGCGACTAACAAGCTGGCGTGTGCAAAATTATACACGTGACGTTGTAATGCATCATCAGTGAGAGAAAGAGAAGGGCATTAAGGAGAGACGAAAGGAAGCAACTCTGTTTACAAAACTTCCACAAATATTTTACTCGGTAAAATAGCCACCACAGTAGTCGGTAAATTTTTCTCAATGTACTAGGTGCTAGCAAATAATGCATTTATAAAATTTCCTGTCCCTTAAAACCATTAAAAATCACCTCTTACGGCTCATGATTCTCTTCTACCCTTGAATGCAATGTGTCTATTCTATTTTACGTGTGTCAATCATCATCGGAAGGTTTAGGAAGCATCATCAGAGGAAGAAGGATATTGAGATTGAGGCTGCATCTCCCATCCTAAATTACAGCGTGGCAATTCACTGGCAGGTACTAAAATCCTTAAATTTTTGTAGCATCAGGCGGATAGACCTCAACCTTAACCAGTGTTTGACTTTCAGCAGAGGAATAAAACCTGTGAACTACCTTTTTGTCTACAGACCCTCACACACGTAAATTAGCACTGTGACCTCAATTTGCCTTGTTAATTGGGAACAGCATGACGTAAATCAAGTCGCAAATGAACTATTCAAAGGAAATGGTTTTAGATAAGCTCACATTAACTTGTAATTAGCTGAGGTATGAAACAGAGCCACAAGGTGTGAACAAACAACAGACAAAGTGAAGCACTCCCTCATTTTTGTTACTGATAAAAGTCCTCCACATTAGGATTTTTGGAGTAACTGTAGAATTAAAGTGAAGTTATGCCCACCGGAAACAGAAGTGAGAGAGTGGAGCGTTAAGTTCATCTCCTTCAAGGGTCAGGTTTGGACTATGATGCGGCGACATAGTTGAAGGGCCAGCTCACACTGTGTGCCGAAGGTGAAGTGAAGCAGGCCACTTCTCATGTCGATAACGCTGTTGCCAAGTATTACATTAAGCAGAAAAAGCATTGATTAATAAGTGTAAGAGATGGCTTTTCTAAAGACTAGGCAAGATATCCAGTCGATGGCAAATTGGACTAAGATGGTACAGCAATCTTCCATCTCAGAGTTCAGCGCTAATTTAACCCCAGCACTGTCCTTCTTTTGACTGATCAGCACTTTGTAACATTGAGATGACCGTCTTAGTGCTAAAGTTTGTAAACAAGGGGACACTACAAGACAGCTGCAAATGCTACCTTCTTCATATTCTGCATGCTCGTGGTACAGTTATGTGAAGGTCATCAACTAAATAGGGCATTTCGGCAAAAAAACCTCCTTTTGGCATTCCGTGCTCTGTCCATCTACCTCTCTTCGATTGTGGTTACGCTGATATTGACATGCCATTTCTGTCACCATTGACTGGCGAAATACGATATCAAGCACTAGTTACTGAAATTAGTTTAAATTGCCCCAAATAGCCTCCTAGAACTAGATTTACCCGAGTGATATTTACTGGAAAAGCATTCAGACATCCGATTTGCTTCCAAATGGGGGGAAAAATTAGGTGACAACTTACTTCTACGGTGTATCACGGAATTAGTTCTAGTGGGATAAAAGACATCAGGAGCGGGAAGAAAAGAAGTGGCGCAGGCATCCGCCCAGTCAAGTGGACCGGTAGAATGGCAGAAGAGATGGCGGTGGAAGGTGGATTGAGGCCAAAAAAGTAAGAAGTGTGTTTGAAAAGTGATTTAGATGGAGAGGGGAAGGAAGGAAAAATAACAACATCATCGAAAGACATCAGAGTTGAAGTCAGTAGGTTGAGAACTTAGAGGGGAAATGAACAGTAAACTCCAGACTAAAGATTTAAGATAACCACTAAATTCACGTTTCTTTACCATCCATTTTTCTACATTACTAAATTACTAGCCATCCATCTACATGTACCCATCCATTTGTAGGTCCATTTTTGAGCTACGAATAGCTGTATTGTTATTTTTTATTTCAGTTGATCATTTCCAAAAAAATCGTTCCTTTGACCATAACTCCCCTCCATTTAGATTAACAGCCAGTCGAACAACATATTGAGAATGCTAGAGCCTCGAACTAGAAGACCACTTTAGCAGCGTAATAACAACACGCCCGCTGTGTGTACCCAACCATGCTAATGTTAGTTCGTGGAGTAGACGGACACCCACGGACACAAAAAGACGTCAGAATTCTTATGCAGCCGAATCGTGCCCTTTCCTTTAGCAACATTCATCAAGCATAACATTTACGCAGGAGTATAGGGCAGCTCATAGTCCACATTGCCGGCCGCTACATAAGGTCGAGCCTGCCTCGCCTCTTCAACTTGTTTCCAATACATTCTCAGTGCAATAACCAGCGACTTCTACGGGAGATTTGTTACTGCAAGGCTATCTAAGGCAGTAATAATCCCATTTGGAAGCGGTTGTAGGCTCTTCTTTTGTTATGAAGGGATTATTGATAGTTGGGGAAAAAGGGGAAGAAAGACCGTGGTTATCGGTTCGTTTAGTGCAGATAATTGCACTTTGTTCTCAGCACACCAAAGTGTTACTTCGTCAGCTTTCCCTTTTCGCATTCATGAAAATCTTCCTTGAACATTGCGCAAAGTCAACCATCACTAATGCGTTTATATCATTCGCATCTACCCATTTATCAGTAGGCTAACAAACAAAAAAAATGGACCTGCATAAAATAGGGAGAAATGGAAGCTCAAAGAGGCATAAGTGCTTCGGTTTGCACATATCAGTTGATTGATTGGCAAGATTGCTTAGCAAATGCTGCTATCTATCAACTGATCTATTAGCGTGGATGAGTCAGCAACGAGCCGGTCCTGGAGAGCACAGACCATTTAAACCCAAGTCGCCCACGTACCAACGCATTCGGCGGCTTAGTCACAGCGCCTGCTTGCGATTGTCACTCCTAATTGGTGTATACTTCGAATTGTAATGACAGTGATTAGAGAAGGGGAGGATTTAAGATGCTAGCAACGCGATCAACCTCCATCCACCAATCAGGAGAGGTGGGTAAAAGAAGGGTAGCTTCATCGTTCCGGCATTGCAGCAAAAACAGCTGCTAAGTGCTAAGCCATGTGTAAGGCATTGATGGAATTTGCGTGAACATATTTGAAGGTTTGTCTAGGGTTATGCTTTTAGCACTAAAAGTCTGAAGCTCATTGCCTTATGGGCCAGCAGCACACTAAAGACCACTTCGCAATGCCTAAGCATTAGCATTTTTTCAGCAGTACTCACCAATAATATCGTCTTACAATAACACCACTGTTCCTGCTGCCATTACCTCTTAACAAACCTTCATATTCAGCAGATTTTCCGTGTAGGTACCAACCATACGATAGAGCAAATAATTTTCATGCTACAAAGTAACGAGTTTCGTTGCGTTGCACTTACAATACAAATGATTGTGTAGGTGCAACCTTATAAGGCTGAAAGGCAGTAAATGTCTGCCATCAGTGTAAAGGAACGTCAAAAATATGTTGCCACTCCTGAACTGAGTAATGCCAATGGGTATCCCTATTGTCACCTAATGAGCATACCTTGGCCAAATATCGCCAAGGGGAGTGATTTACATTTTGCGTAAAAATAGACTTCACCACCAACATGTTTTGAGCAGTTTTGATGCGGGTTGATCCAATTTCCAGGCCATAGGTGACGTTCGTTCCACATTCCCCACCGTTGCTTTTATTACAGCCACTGCATCATATGACTTAAAATAAAGTCGTATTTGCCGGCTTGGATTTGTCTAACCAGTGCAAATCTAATTTCAGATTTGAAGCCTCGTCTCGACCGTGAGGTAAGTGTACCAGAGCCATTCCTCCGATCAACTGTTGGATACATTACATACAGGACATTTATTTAAATAACCGTAATAGTGATATGAATCCCCATCAGAGATTGATAATGCGACCATAGATCACTCATTCTTTCCCTTAATATAAAACGCAAGAGGCATTTAATAATGTTTACTTTCGACCAAATTGTCAGATCGATGATATTTCCAATGGCATGTATGCTAACACATGATGAATTGATGTATTAAGTCAAACTGAAAAACAGTAACTAATATTTAGTAAATTATGGGATAGTAGTGCAGTAGGAATCATTTATTTTCTAAACACCATGGTCTACACACTGTTCTTGCATATGTGGTGTCCTGCGGATGGTCACGAGTGCTGGACAAATTGCATTACTTGATTATCACTGATGCAGTCTACTTATAGTGCGTTTTCACGCAAGTTACTTGCAGAGATTCATTGACATCTACACTGATGTGCATATGCGCACTTACAGTGCCTGTGGCGTTGTCTATGGGGCACTTTATAATCTTTCATCAGTTTAGGTGCGGTCTATCCGTTGAGAGCAATTCGTGATGTGATCATCACGAGTGTGGTGATGGCCTGCAACATGTACGAATGTAGCACCAAAAGTACATGAAGAGCAAACACCACGCAGATCGTGCAGAGACGATGAGAATGGTATAGAAGGCGACACAGCTGAGCAGGCAAGTGAGCATCGAAGGAAGCAAAGAGATAGTTAGAGAGATGGGATTCGCGAGCTGGCCATATTTGTATTCGTGAAGTCGACACCGTGCAGTTCGGATTCGCAAAGCGAAAGACAGAATTATGATTGCTGACGCCCAATGTGTGCTGAGTTAAAAGGAAAGAGTAAGTTTGGGCAGCTGCTAAAAATGAAGGAGTCCAAAAAATGTCCGAAAATTGAAGAATGGCAAAAATTTCTCCTCGATTACTCGTACACTGCGTAAGTCTCTACTTAGCCATGATGGCGAGGAAGAGCGTAATACGGTGTGTTGCAAAGTCATCAAGCTATCTCCCTACCCACGAGAACTGATTTACGGGCTATTTCCCGTAGATACTTTGAGCAACTAGCCTTCTGTCTCTGTTCATTCTTTTCCAGGTGTAGCCTTACTTTTAATCTAGGGTCCGATGTTAGTGCACTTTCGCGCACCCATCATGACCACATTGAGATTCTACTGCATATCTACCGCTTCTTTCCAAATGATAGTAGCTCTTCAGAAACAACTGTACGCATCATGACTCTACCAGAATAGGCGCAATTTATTCCTCTGTAAGCAGGCTACATTTACTGACTGTGAAACATTTTAAAGCCTCTGATCACAATGCATAAAAGCAAGGCCAGTGTATTGAAAGGAAATATAAACGGTTTTGCAAAAAAAGGTGGGGACTGAAGCAATTTTGAGTTTAAATTAAGGTTAAATTGTCAGCTTTAAGGAATACATGCATTAGTCCATGTCATTCCTGAGCAAGGAAGAACTGCTGATGCTGCTACGAGATTTCCATGTTTGTTTTTGCTTCATCCAACCTCTGCATCCCTGCACACGAAGCCAGACTCCTGGATTAACCAGATTAATTAAGATATTGTATGGTGAAAATATGTAATATACAATTCGACAATCCAGCATCCAAATAGGCTTTTAGTCTTTTGTTTGCATAAAGAGGAAAAAATGCGATTATCCTCACTTTTATGCGATTAACATCAGGTGGTCACAGCTAGCTGCGCAGAAAATTACTTAATATTAAATTCCCCTTATTCGAGGGCGCTGGTTAATACTTCGCGCTCAAACTGAGAATGCTTTTTAAAGCAATTTAGGCTAGATAACACGCAGGTCACTTGTAAGTTATACCACGGATGCAGGCATCCAGGAAGGAGGCATGTTCGCTAGAAGTTATCTACTTGAGAATGGAGTGCTCATTCAGGAAATTTGAATTGCAATTAGTGTTGTCCAACGGCCAGAAGGTTGTGTTGAAGGCCTACACAAAGGTTGAGAATCACGCGAACCAAATGCCAACGCATTTGGGAGAGCACTCAAATTTGAAGTGTGCCAATCCTTTATGTGGGACCTTATTTATTTGTCGTATTTAACAGGATATGGACGAGTGATTTTCGGAGTGTAATCGTTACCGCACAGTACAGGCTCCATCAAGGCGTCGTGCATTACCGCCATTTAATTTGTATCTAGCACATTGACTCTGCGCATCAGAAAATGGATGACAGCGGTATTTTCTCGATTAAGAAGTGGTTTTATCGCATTGTATTCATGAGAACATCTACCATCACTGAGCCAAAAGTACGCAATTCGATTAAAGAATATTGGATGAGATCACTATGACTGACATTTGTCTCACTCCTACCATCAACAGATGGATGGGTGTGTTCAACCACTGGTGTATTCACAACGACATCATGAGATGCTTGCGCGATCATTCCACATCCTGCTTGCATGACATTCTAGTGCTCATTTACGAAGCCACCAAAACACACCTATGGGTGCAGGATTGTACAGCTGAAAAATACTTCGGCAAATAGGACTAGTTATTTAAAATGCGAAAATAGTTAGAATTGTAACTTAAAGAGCATACCAACATACTGCATGTCAACAACAAAAATTCAGTTCTCAGTATTGTTAATTCCTTCGTCTGAAGGGTAGTGTCAATGAACTAAAATAGGTAGACACCCTGTTTTAACATAAGTGGCAAGTAAAATTGGTCGCAGAGAATACTTTAGTGTTAAATTTGATTTCACACACTATATAAGCTAAATGTGGGAAAGCGATTTAAAATCTGGAACATTTAGTGAACGATTGTTGCAGGAAAATGTTTGTAGATACTGATCAAATACTTGCCTTCATTAACACTAATATTACTTCCTCTTAAAGCCATTGAAAATCTAACTAATGAAACTACAAGATTTGTATGTGTCCCTTCTATCACCGTATTTGTTTAACAAATTGCTTACTGGAGCAAGCAACTTTCCAAAGTTTTTTTTGGATCAAGGGAAATTTTATCAACCTGAAAGCCAGTGTAATAGGCTTCCATCTGTTTCCACCTTCAGAGGTGTACTCCATTTATTTGATCGAATCTTGTTTCTCCTCAGGATCCACTTACCACATGAAACTGCGTCTTACCCATTTATGCTTGATTTCAAAATTTCCGGAAATGGCACGCAATACATGCATGGCTAAATGCACATTTTGGGCAAAATTTGGTCAGCTTCTGCAGCTCCTGTTATTGAGTGCACATCATTATTTCCTGTGGATAAAATGCAACACAATCTTATCGGTGAAGCTGTGATAAGGTTTCCTAAACATACCAGTCTGCTCGTTCTAACGGTATGGGAGCAGAGGTGAAAGAGAAGAACACTGAACCCATTGCAAAGATGGCAGCTTCGGTGCCATTGTTTCTCTCGGGCACAACAAGAACATCAAAACTTTGTTTACAAACTCTAGACTCGTTGGTGTTTTCTTTACAACATTCTGCCCGTACTCTGTTATCATAGGGGAGGGCACGTAATGTCTGTTCTATTCCTGAGGTTTTAAGTTGTTCGACAATCAGCACGTGTAGTTTGGTTATTGGAGAATAGACTTTGCCTATTCGAGTAGAGTTATAAGGCATCGAGTTATTTATCTACCACACATGCTATTTCTGGAGATGTACTACCGTTTAAAAAGGAGTGGTAGACATGAGACATTACCGCCAGAACTCTATTTTAGTAAGGCAACTCCTGGAACAGATAAAAATGTGGACAGAACACCATTTGTCTAAAGAGTGTACAGAAAGTAATGGGTAAATCAATCCGTGAGTTATTCTCGGCTTTGACGTATCTGCAGGCCACATCATTAATCTTCATCCTCTAAGCCTTTTAGATGGTCAATATAGTGCAATGTGAGTGTTGCTTTTAAGTTCTGATTACATTTTGAGGATAGTTATCCACTACCCTTCCACCGCCATTAATCCTTTCAGGGTGTTATGCTACTGGGAGCTAATAAGTGGCTGCGCCGTCAAACCGGACTTAAAAGCCAATACTAAAGGTTAAGTAAAAGACAAAGAATTCAAGAGAAGTTAGTGAATAAACGCAGAAGAGAGAGTTAAGGGTATATTAAGACTGCCGACGTGGCGGCTGTTTGCGTAATTAAATGTGAAAAGAAGATCTTCGGCGTTAAACAGAAAATGGAAGTTTCGTGCACGCAGTAAGAGCACACATTCCATGGGAAGGCTAAAAACATTGCCTTGTCTGTAAAGGCACTCGTCTACTACGTCATTTGCTACGTTCTCCTTCCATCCATTCGTGGATTCATTCATTTACCTACCCTGCATCTTGCTTACCAACTGCTCAAAAACATATAGCGATTAACTTAGTTGGAAGTGATATTTCTATCTACCAAACGAGGTGCACAAGGTGGCTCCCCATAATGTTCCCTACAACTGTCGAAATGACTACACTGAAAGTTGGGTCAATATTGAGAAGTTGAATGGGCATGGATGAGGAGGGACAGCAGAATGGGTAGAATTGGGAGAGTGAGGAGACGAGTGGCACAAATCAGAGCGCATTATAAGCACTGGGTCCTGAAGAACGCAGCTATTAGGTTTAGATCTTTCATTAAAAGAGTATGCATTTTATTAGATGCAAACCATTTTGTCAGTCCCGATCTGATAGGGACAGCTCTAGAGGCCACCATGATATCCACTCGCAGATAAAGCACATCAATTTTATATTTTGATAGGAAATTTCTTTCCATTGAGCACACTCTATTCTTCGTATGCACCAATTTTTAGGAAATGGGAAAACCTCAACTTGTGTGAATGCAAGTGTCTTTAAGCGCATCCAATATCGTTTACCTAGGTAAAACTATGCAGCAAGTGTAAGAAGTTGATAGTCCCATGGGCTGTGCGAGAACCTAATGAGAATCATGCTTCTTGTAGTAGTGCAATTTGGCTTCCTGTTTAATTCCTTTACATGTTGCTCAGACGGAGATAGAGAGAATTTGGTCAAGACGAAATGGAGCTATGCAATTCCGAGTTTTTGGTGCTCTGTCAAGCCCTTCAGTCACCCATTTATAAGTGCAATCCATGAACGGCATGATGGATGGAGCTGGCACCTAGCCTTGGCTAAGCTGTCAATGAATAACAGTTAGGTCGCAACCACTCTGATTTCCCCCACAATAGCATTAAAACTACGTCGTTGCAATAGACATGGCTCCTAATGCATTCATTCCACAGCGGGCCGGTAATGCACCGCATTCTGCATCAAATGCATCTTCATTGAGTGGGAAAAACGGATCACTAAGTAAATTTAAATAATTTGGTTATCTAATGCGATAAATTGCTGCACTTAATGAAGCAGCATCGTTTCTTGCCACTGAAATGAAATTGATGTACAAAATGACATTGGAGAGCGGATCGTTCGCCCCGAGTTTAAATTCAAAATAAGTAGCTAGATGCGAGCTTTTCTTTGAACCTGATGACAGCGTATTCACGCAACACTGTTGAGGGCATATTGCGCATACTCAGTCCGGATGTTAAAGATCTGGGCATGCTATAAATCCTCCGAGCCAATAGAAGCAAAGGTTATGATCCAAGCAGGAGCAGATTAAGGTTCCTGCCCCTTTTCAATTTGTGCATTAAAATTTTGAGGGGAAGGAGTGGCAGGTCACATAAAGTGTCGATTAAAATAGCTAGACTCTCACTGGTCAGTCCACATCCTTTAGTATTTAGGGTTGTGGCGCATATCATTCATCTGCTTGTGTACAAAACAAAGGACGCAAATAATCTAACCATGCTGTATACTGGTTCATGCACATTGCAGTTGCAATATGTGGGCATAACATACTAGTATAGCATTGCATCACCCAATACAATTCAATATATACTTAAAATTCTGCCCTTGTTAAAAAATGATTGGAAAACAAGCACTATATATATTGTGCGGTGACTTGATTGCATATCTACTCGCGTGTGATGCATTGTTAGGACAATAGTCATTCCCATTCTGCATCGGATAGGCACAACTCTGCACAGAACGCAGAGTCAATCTGCACTCGGCTGCTTATCCATTAACCTGGTAAGAAATGCATCAAAGTAATCTATATAATCGTCCTTAACCAAGGTTTTACAAAGAAACGTTTCAAAACTTGCAATGCTGCTTAAATAAAATGGGTCACGCGTGGATAAAGTTGCACTTGGAGGTAAACAATACAGAGTACAGAGGGCCTAAGAATGTGATGGAGTTGAAGATGTTTGTTGGGGCAAAATGGAGAATCGCATTTTGCGCTGCAACAATGCAGTCGCAGTGAGGATCTCGATGTGGAAAAAGACGACTATCGCAGTCCGGATGGCCTTTGTTCCTCGGTGCCACACAATGATCATGCACCACCTCGATGACCTCTCCAACTGATGTGACTTATGGACACGTAAGAGAATCCATCTTACATCTAAAATACTCAAGTTAGGTCGATTAACCTGCTTATTAGCAATGAGTAAGGAACATATGCTATATGTTTCTGACGAAGGGGCTGAATCGTGGGCCATACAATGTTGCAAATAAAATGGTCACGAAAGAAACAACTTGGAATAATAGCTGTACTACAGGCGGATAAATTGGAGAATCCATAAGAAAGTAGAATTGAATGAATTTGTATGGTGGCGCTGTGGAACCAAAATACTGCTACCGTTGGCTAACAAACTCCTAAATTTTGCATGAATTGACCTCCGCCTCCTTAGCGTCTCTTGATTTGGTGTGATGCTCCAATCGTGCTCACTACGTGCTCACATTCACCAGCCCACCTTTGCAAGTGTTTTGTAGCAGTGGCTTTCACGAAAAAAGATCTGTCTTCAAAATTTACGGTACCATAAATGCACCGTGGATGCGCGGTGACAAGCAATAGCGAATTGCAGGTCCGTCTTATCACACCACTTCAACGCACCAATCTATGCTGCCTATGACAAGTGGCGCTCAAGCAGTAAACTGATCCAGCCCAGACGTATGCACCGTTTACGAAGACAGCACAAAAAACGTGAGATGCGAACCCATAAAAGACCCATGCACAATGGGCTAAGCAATAGTAGGCAGTGATGCTTAGTTGCTCAATTGCTCGGTTGTGAAACATTCAAATGGTCTTAACGATGATCGCGTGTGCATCTCGATAAGCGACAATCTCTGGCGTGGTGATTACGTCTCTTAGCCATCATCGTTATTCCAGTTCGAGGAACGCCTATTCCATGCACCGCCATGGGAGCGCCAGAGTACAACGCATAAAGAACTGAGTAGCAAGTCGGATGCCTCTCTAATTCGCAATCGCAAAAGACAACTTCTGTTGCGTAGACATTTATCCAGCGTTACTTCAGAGTCAACAAAAGACGTAATCAAATGTAGCAGAAAACCGTCTTAAGGAATGAAATCTAATATTCTTAATTGGATTGGCTTGACTAGACTACCACTAAGAGTAACAAACCTAGTAATCATGTAAAACATATACCTACCGTTTCAATGGTGACGTAATTTGAAAGCTCATGGATTTGGTTCCTTTCGTTACATTCACTTGGTTGTCCTAATTGCTGGTGTTCAGGCACATGAATCCCAGTTTCTCAGAGTGTGAAAAGGTGATGCGTTTAGATTTTGAGGTTACAATTCATTCGTCAGGAGTCCATTTCTTTTGCTAGGTCTGATGCAAAAGTTGAGGCCGGGGTGAGGCTGAAGGGCTGGCCATCGCTGTGGTGCTCCGGCAGCTTATACCACTCACAGTTGATATTGTGCCGTTACCGTGAACAGATTTTGCCTTGATAGATGCGGTGAGTGATCGGTGTTTGATATATTTCACCGCGCTGTCAGCGATGCATTACCTAAATACCTGTCTAAAGCCACTGCCAACGTGAAAGCAGATATAGTGTTGACGTTTGGAAGGACCAGCAACTTACTTGCAGAACTTCATGTTTTATTTATCTCTAACATAACGGTCATATCCTTCATTTATCAACGCGGAAAATGATTGCGATGGGCAAAGCAAGACGTATAGCTTTTCTGGCTATAGAGGAGATAGCGGCTTTACAAGAGGTAAAAAAGGATGGAGAGACGTCTGTTTCTAAAGCTGATACGTCTTCATTGTGGTTGATAGCTTTTATAAAGTAATAATCCACACATTGCCTCCACCACTCATACATCTAAGAAGCAAGGCCTGCTGTCTTTGATTGAACATGCCTGTTTAGGGTTTGAAGCGCTACAGAGAAAATAATATTAACGAATTTTGAGTTGTACCTAATGCATATACAATCTGCAGTGTTCAGTAGAAAAGTTTCTCTGTGTGGAGAAACGGTAAGGCCTTTTGACAGGTCTCTAGAACGCTGTTTCGCACAAACTAGCCCCAATTCACACCATCCACCTCTACAGATTTACCTGCCAATCAAGAAGCAACAAAAGCAAGTATTCCTAAGTGTGAGAACATCCTCCATCCAAGCTATTTTCGATATTACTCGGTGCAGTCGACCGCTGTAAGGTGTTCGATAACCACGAACTGATAGTGACACGTAGATAAGAGAATTGGGTATTCTGAAATAATGGTGGCAATATAGGAATAAACCGATATCGAATGCTCACTGGACATGGGGCATGAACTCAGAAGTGATAAACGAGTGAAGGAAGACAGGACGTCATGGTACTCTTTAGGGGCACGGAAGGAGCTGTGAACGATAGAGATGGCATAGGCTGCAGTAGCGGAGAAGAGACAGGGTGCCCAGTAGTCAATGAGACGGGAGCAGCGTCTGCAACGGCATCGAGGGGGACCACGCGTCACGAGGGCACCAGCTGAGAGATGAAATTAAATAGACCGGCCAACGCGCCTATCCACACTTCCACACCCAACTTCTCTCCATGGTGCCATTATTCGTTGCTATGAATCTAGAAGGACCCAACATGAGCACTACCTCATCAACAGCATCTCATGCACATTTTTGCCCACTTCAGGGAGGCAACAGACGGAGTTATTACCGTTAGCATGGGATAATAAAAAAATGCCTACCCCCAAAGCATCTTTAAATAACTCTTCCACGTCTGCTAATGATGCAGATTTTTCAGACAGCACGATTTTAAGATTATTTAATTATTTGAAGGCATAATGTGCAAGTAAAGTTTAGAAAAGCCACTGTTGAAAATGAAAGAGGAATCTATTAGGTTCCAAGGACACAAAACAGCGTTTTAACGACCCCTGCAGTTTTATGACGAAATGACTTACACAGAGGCAATGTAATGTTGCATAAAAAGGCACTACATTAAAACGTGAGACAAACGTACGACTTAACGCCAGTTGCTGAAGTCCATGTTCCACAAGGGAAAGTACTCCCACAAATACCTCAAAAAATCTCTTTCGGGATGCCTTCGTCATCCCAACCTTTCACCAATGGAGAATGCATTCTGGGAGTTAGCTGCATTTAGCATTTCGTAATGCCTTCAGTCCTCTGACAAATCGAACATTTGTCAGAATTACGCAGAGCCAGCTTAACGCGGAAATTAAGAGGCTTAAATCACTCACTTTTGTCTCCAGACTCCCTCTCTGATGTTCAAGTTTCAACTAGCCAAAATTATGTACACCATTTGCACAAAAGATTTTAAATTCCTTGAAAAAGCACCGACAATCATTCCAAATTTTCATTTATCCATTGAATACATGGGGCTGAATACGAGCCTTCACAATTAACGAGTCCATAGTAATAGTGCTTTTACAGAATAGACGCCTTGGTTGATCACTTTTCGCACATTTGGCTTGATATTTACGACCTAAAACCATCGGGGCAAGGAGCAGGAAAAACGCCACACCAGGACGGCTTTCAATTCAACGCCTCTGACAATCGAGGTTATTGGCCGAATCGAAGGAACTGATTATCATTCGTGACCCTTTTACTTAGCAGTTTCGTCAAAAAGTTTCACGACTTTTATTTTAAAAAGCGGCAAAATATTTCACAGGTAATTTGTTACCACATGTATAATTTTTTAATGTGATATTCCACGAACGGTATGTCCAATTATTCTAATAACAATTTAAGTGAAAATCATTGAACCTATTATCTTCTGTAGCATTTTCAAGATAATGGTATGGCAATCTATTGGGCTTTTTTTTAATACCAAGATTTGGGTCTATTTTTACGTTACTAATTTAGTGCTTCTTCATTGTGGCAAATTAATAAACACTTTTCATCCTTGACAAATTGCATCTCAGAGGGCATTTAGCTAGAAAGATTTACGTGACGGATGTGGTGACACACAATTGCACATTTTGCATTTGCATATTTTTTTATAAAATTTGATGGTATTTGAGCGGTTTTATGTGAAGCGAGACTCTTTGGTCTCTGCTTCCCTATTCCTAGCATTCCTAGACGAGCCCGGTTGATTCGCTTTGGACAGCTTTATTGAAGGTGACAAGATGTATGGGGGAAAAACAATACTCAAGAAGGAGGGGAGCCGCAGTCACTAGGTAAGGGAGAGGACAATCCGGTCACGAGGTTCGATTTTCCTGGTTGCCTCCTCTCTGTTAGGCACATTAAAACAACACAAGTATTACATAGCCCCCTCGTCCTTTTAGCGCCGTCCCGGTGCTACCACTTATGAGCTCCCATTGAGGTTCCTAACCGGCGGTCTCCTGTCTTCAGTCAGGACGTAAACCTCATCTACGTAACCAACCGGAGGTGGCCCTTTATATGGTCTCATCTTGTTGTGATGGACGGTTACCGGCTGGGTACGCAGTTGTGCGTTGCAGACGAGAGTGCCTTCACCACCCGAAATGGGTCCCTGCTCCAGGGGTGATGGAACTCGCGGTGTGTTCCAGGTAGGAGAACCGGTCTGTAAATTTGCAATAAGTCGCCTTCCCGGTGGACGTTCGTCCGGCAATGTCGATCGTAATATTTCCTCTGCCTGGTATAAGACAACCGTAAATGTTTGCTGGCGATGTTAAAAGTTCTTCTTATACTTTCTTTCAGGCTGATTTGTCGGTGTGTGGCACGAAGATGTCCAAAGGCACTCACATTTCAGGACCTGTGAGCATCTTGAATGGAGAAACACCCGTTGACGTGTGGACCGTGACTCTGTACGCTAGAAGAACGCGACCTAGACTCAAATCCCAGTCATCTGGTTGTGCGTCTTTAGTGAAGGCCTTCAGTAGTCCGATCAGGGTGCGATTCGTTCTTTCCACCTGGCCGTTGCCACGTAAATGTGCAGGTGTTGTGCATGTCCTTGAGATCCTGCACATCTTACATAGCTCAATGAAGAGGCGGCTCTCGAAGTTGGGGCCTTGAGCGCTATGAACGGATTCGGGCACTCCATGCTGGCTAATCCACCGATCGAAGAAAACTAAAGCAACTATTTTAGCATCCGGCGACTTCATGGGTTTCGCCTCAGCCGATTTCGTGAAGTGATCGACCATAACCAAAATACATCGGTTTCCTCTCTTGTTGGGCGGAAGAGGACCCATAATGTCTACACCTACTCTTTCCCCTGGCAAACCGGTAGGCATGGGTTGTAAAGGTGCATTGGCTGTGGGTTGGAGCCGTTTAAAACCACCGCAGAGTTGAAGAGATGATGCCCAAACATCTATGAGCCATTTGCCACGTGTTGATCAAGTGCTTCCAGTACGTGGCATGGAGTGACAAGAAGCAAGGAACTGCATGCTCAGCAAAGCTAACAGGCCGGGACAAACATTAGGTCCTACGGGCAGTGCTGGAGCATTTACTAACTTACTTGATGCCGACCACCTTTCGTACTACATGCGTTACTCCACCTCTACATTTTATACGACATGGGGCATTGTGGATTCATGATGTAGTGTGTCGGTGATGTAACCTTTATGCTGCAGTCAATGGTATTGTGGTGTAGGGGTCATAGTGAAGGCGAGAAAGGGCATCTGTGGTAGAAATTGTGTTGGTTGGTGAGGGGTGATAGAGCCCTTATATACTGGCTTTGAGAGCCTTGTTGATGCACAGTTGTCCAACTCTCGAACCGACTTGTGATCAGCCTTTTGCAAGCACAAGTCCACATCTAATTCGACTTCCACTTTTCCCAGCTAAACACTGTATGCCAATTTTGCCTATTCTGAATAACGTGTGATGGCATTGAATGGCTTAAATAAAACCAAGTAGAAGTGTATTTTTAATCGGCTTGTACTCATTACGCTCGGCGTTGGCTATGTTGTAATAAGAATGAATCAATCTCATGCCTTGTGCACTACTTGCCCTGCCATGCAACGTTTTGCCTATTCCTGTAAAATTCTTGTCCCTCACCTTCTGTAACGCATAATTTTACCTTTGCGCGAAACGCCATCATCTCGTCACCAACACACCGGTGGTCGTTGGCCTCATGACCAGTACCTGCACATTCCATGCTGTGATCGGTACATAGCGTTGGAGCAGCATCAAGTCACCTCCAATGCCATGTAAAGTCAAAAATCTAAGGCCGGTTTGGAACTACACTTGCAATTGCATTTGTTACTTTTGGTGCGGCATCCACTCTACCATAACCTTGCTGTTCTGAGTGCTAGTTTTTTTGCGACAAAACAAGTGGTGCAAGTGAATAAAATTAAAGTGATCGAGGCATTAGACATTGGGATGTAAGGTGTGTTGGTAAGGGTTGCAAGTATGTAAGGAAACATGATGCCTGCCTTAATAAAGTAATGTCGCTGGAAGAAATCGAGATGACTTTATTTCCCTGCCGAAATCGTATCATTGAGTCGAGCGCTTCTTGAATGGTTAAGCACAACGCAAAGGTCCCTTATGACTACTATCCGCTTTTGATCTCGTCTTCCATGACATTAACCGCAGGAATATTTGCTAGTTGCAATGTGTGAAAACTGCGACATATCGCTCTATCGGTGGAAGACGATGAGCGTAGATGCTCTAATACTTCGTAAGTGTTGTAATTATTGTGCAATTATTGCTCACCGTGGTACATATGAACTATCGTTCTACGTGATGCAACGTCTAAAAAGTCGGTTAGTAGGTAAAACGTATGCAGGGTGGATTTCCTACCCAAGATTGTATGCAAGAGAAGGATCTCCGCCTAACTTGGTAGCCAACTGTTGTTCACCTGTTTTATACTGGCCACGCTTACGATCAGTCACCCTGTCAGGAAAACACAACGATAATATTCGACCTCTGAGCAGACATTACCTGTGAAGGCTTAGTGCGTTAGTCAGGTAAATACCGAATTAAAGCATTGCATGCCCTACTGTGTTCGCTTTACCGATACAATGCGTTACGATGAAGCGTCCTGGTAAATGCAATTCCAATTTTGCATTTGCATTAGTGCAGCTACCTGCACTCACATTCAAGTATCACAAATGCCCCGTGAATGAGGCGTGATTTTAACATTTTCCAAATGTAGAAAAGGAATCAGAATAATCTTGAAGCGATGTCATGCGACTGAACACTAAGCGGCATTACTTCATAGGTGGCCGCTGTTCACTTAGGCCTATAAATAATCAAGCTCGTCACAAACTTGCTTTGCTCACATCAGCGTTGCTCTTTTGGTGGCCTCCATACCTCTACTTCACCATGTGTGGGTACTGCATTTGCTTTGCAATTTTTGGCCTCAACGAGGGCCTGATGATAACCTCATCTAGCTTGGACTTTCGTGCCTCTTCCACATGGCAACAATGGCGATGGTGCTGGCTTCGAAGCCACAAATTATGGATCTCATCCTCTATTCATCCCACCTCAGTAACCACCTTCTCTTTTGCCAACATTTTTTCCTATTGACGCGTTCATCAGTTATAATTATCCAAGAATGTTTTCTACAAAGCCATGTATTTGCAATCGTAGTGCTGTTGACTGCCGCCACTTCTGATCAGCGGGTAATTGAGAGACACCGCTTGCAGCAATTCTCCACCTTCATATTATGCAAACATGGATTCAGACATTTTAGCATCATCTTCACTAACATGCCTCATTCAGGCAATAGCCATGAGGCTTAGATATTCCACGCTTAATCAAATGCTTGTCAGAATCCGTACCTCGTTGATATCGTGAAATGGCAGAGGCAATGCACCATTTTGAATGTCCCCTCTGCCACTTTAACGGGTCTTTGCAGCATAACACCTTACTCAATGATTTGTGACGGATATGCTTTAAAACACAAAGAACACATCCTACCAAAGATATCAAGGTGCCTGAATCCAAATTTGTGGTGTATGAAGGTGCGAATTGTTGGAAATGGTGACTGTGAATTACTCGCTGCAAATATAGAACTGGATTCGGTGAAATTGGGATTGCAAATATGCCACTTCGTAGAAAACGTATGTGAATCATTGTGACTGGTGGATTCCTCTCTGTGAAGATATGTTGATCATGGTGGAATGGCTACAAAATGTGGGATGGGCACATCATCGGCCTCCAAACTGCCACCTTTAGAGCCATCAATATCACTTCTATGGTGTGGAAGCAGCACTGCTCAGTATTTACTCAGTGGCTCTCTAATGCACCAAAAAATAATCCAGTTTTATTACCAGTGTTCTATCAGTGCATCCTTTGTTAATAGTAATTTTTTAAACGAATGGCTTCTTTTGCCTTTGACAATGCAGGGGTTGAATTTATTAACAGCAGTCATTTCGTGCCATTAGTGTGTAGGAGATCAACATCAGGGTATTTAAAATGCATGCCAAACACTTACTGCGAGGTTGTAGGAGTACTGCTGTATGTCAGGTTGGAAATGTGGACGCATACAGTAGGTGATGCATGGGAGGGAGAAAGAGAGAGGTGTGGATGGTACATGAATATTCAGTAGAAAGTTGAGCCAACTAAAACTGTTTTTAGCTGCATGCTGCTGAAGTGCATGTCGTTATGTTCTAGGTCTTGTTTGGCCAATGTTGCCAGATGTGCAAAGAGCCTTAATGGAACCACGTTGACCCGTGGATATTGTCTTACGCGAGCGTTCACAAGGCTTCCGATTTGACTCAAATAATCTTGTAGGGGAACATTTCCTATTTGTCGCTCAGTGTTGAAGCCTAAGATCATCAAAAGTGTACACGTTAAAATAAAAATGTTAAAATTGATTATTCTATTTGCGATTTATATGGACTACGTATTGCATCAGGCAGTGGGCAATGAACAACAGCTTAGCAACTTCAACACTATAGGGTTCTTCGAGTAAAGCCGGAAGGCATGAGGATATATGCACAAGGGCTGTTTTTCTGAAGCATTTGACATAACGTTGTCGTGTTGAAGTGGTGCAGTTGGATGCGCATTGTCAAGAGATTGAGAAATGCGCAGCACTATGCGTAGGCCCCAATGTCTGCCCTGGCCTATACGCATCGCTGTTAATACATTTCCTTCCATCTAGTCGCCTCATGCCACAAGCTGGAAGCACTTGATTCGCACGTGTCAAATGACCTGAAGTTGTTTAAGCATGATCTCCTCAACTTGGAAGAGAATTGTAATGTCATCGAAGTCAATGGCGCCTGCTCCACAGTACTCCGACCATATTATGCGCTACGACACACCCATTCAAAAATTAACTGCTTACACTGGGCTATGGCGGAAGAAGTCTTTTTTCCGGTGATAACGCTGGAATGCAATTGGAAGACTGTGTTGAATAATAGATTTCTTTTTAAGGCAGTGCATTCTGATGCAGTGTTAATAACCACACTCTCACATCAGCCGCACGGCCACAACGTGTCACCACGTTCAAGGCTTCAGAGGAGAATTATGGGCGCAGTGGAGACATCCCACCATAAAACCAGCTCTTTAATTAAGTCTTTGCTGCAGTACAGGTGATGCCTCACACATCTACACCTACCTTTGGGACGCAGGTTTCTCGTCCAAATGGCTTGCATTTGGTACATCTGAGTTGCACAGTTATAGATTAGGATGTTTCTTAGCGTTGGTGATTGAACAGCAAGCTGGAAGTAAATATACGGTTGGTGATTTGGATTGTTCGAGCAATTTCCTCATTCACATTTCTCCTTATTTTTAACGCCTTGGTTAATTTACTGGCAAAAGTCAGTCAGGTAGTCATTTAGTCCTGCTTGCACAGATATGCAGCGAACGCTGTTGGAGGATGCCAATGTTGGAATTAGGGAGACACGACTTATTGTGCGGTACCAGCGTAGATAGAAAGCAAGCTTAATGAAGAGATATGCTTTTGCATAGCCTGTAATTTTCCGACATGGTTGTATATTGTGACCGTAAGGGTGTTGTGAGAGCGGGTGTGAGTCAAATGTTGGGGATAAAGTAGAGGAGAATTCGTAACATGCATCTATTAATTAGTTGAAACAAGGTTTAGGACAGGTGTTCATGGGCTTGTTGTGTTTGCTATTTTAAAGTAACAACATGATTTCACAAAAAATTTTGCCTTTTGTGTCATTGTTTTTTTAATTGTCAGAGTTCGATGCAAAAATGCCTTTTATCCAAAGTTGCGCTTAAGCTTCTATTTGTTAGTTAGTTGAGTTTTGGACAACACACCCCATTCATGATGCATACCCGGGTATATTTTAGAGGTACCACACCTTACTACTGATTTTGCCTATAAAATGCTAGAATTACATCAAAATTGTCATGACAAAACCGAGTGCTTTGATGCTGGGAATAGTCCAGCCTACATTTGGAGGTTTGCCCCACAATGGAACTTGTATTCTTAAATACCACTGCCAATTAGTTAGCGAATAACAACTCTTACAGTGGCCGCTGTTTCTATTTAGAAATACTGGCTAGGATATTTGGCGGAAAACAAATTAAAAATTGGATGTCTTGCATGGTTTCGATCAGTCAAGTAAACGCAGTCCTAAAAACGTGCGTGGGTATTTTACAAAACAATCTGAGGCTGGAGTGGTGACGAATTGTAGTGTCATTCATTCTTCATTCTTATCATAAAGACGTAATGATAAGGAATGTAACTATTTCTCTGTCTGGTACATTGCCTTTTGCCTACAAATGACCTAAAATCTTAAAAAAGCGCTGGATCTATATTATTGATTTGCAACGCTTTAACTGGATAGGGTCCAACAACTTCCCATCCTCATTTTATCCTACCTCCCTTTTGCTACTTAATTCAGCTTTCTGCTTACTTTGACACCAATCCACTCTGCCTGTCAAGGCGAATGGAACCGAACTGCAATCCACACATAGACTCGGTGGGTTGTAAGCAACTGGGGGCTCTTCTTTCTTGCAAATATTAGTAGCTCGTCAAGAGGTTTGCAGAATCACTGATACGCTTAACCTGAGAGGCACTCATAGGCTATTGGACCCACAACCCTAAAGTATGGCTGCTCATTACGTTGAAGCCCAATAGATGCATCGAATTTCAAACCGCATTTAGTCATTATCTAAAGGCAATTGGAAACAATCTGTACAGTTTATTTAGCATTTAACGCATTTTGTTACTCGAGAAACCAAAGTGAATGGCATCAGATCTCGTAGTGAATAAATACTAATCTAATGCACTCAATTGTGCATTTCGTCCCTTCCGAATTTCAGGGTCACGCTCTAAACAGGGTTGTCGACTCCCGTGTCCAAGTGCAATTGCGCTTTTTCCTTCCCCAACTTTGTATTTATTTTTCTGATCAATATCCTTTAATAAATATGTCCAAATTAAATATGCCGGGTTGTTCTAAGCGCACTAGGAACAAGGAAGAGGAGAACTGTGAGACTCGACATGCATTTGTTTAATTCGAAATGACCTTGACCTCTTAGTGAGCATTAGTAGGTAAAATTTTGTTACTGAGTGATATTTACCAACTAAATAAGGCAGGAAAAGTAGAAATTTAGCAGTTTTAAGAACAAGTACATTTTGAAGTATTAGACCGAAAGAACGTGCACTCTGGTGCAGTGAACTTCTACAGGAAGATGAGATGAGAGCTATAACGACTTGTTCGTGTCCTAACCTACCCTGTTTTCTCAAGCATCTATTCCATTTTCTATGTAGCTATGTTGTTGTCAAGTCTCCAGTCAATGTCCGGGGTGATAACCTGGTAGAGACAGAGTGCTGCTTTCAATATTTATATCAATATTGGCTTGCCATCAATCATAGTAACGATGTGATAGTCTGTCTCGTAGAACCCTCCCTTCATGTATTTGGGCCACCTCACCCAGCACGATGGCAGCGCGATTCGATCAAATGCCTATGGTCACATTCACCTCCTACACTGTGCCGACTGAATTAGTTGCCTGCACCGCCACACAGCATGCCACCGTCCAGTTCCGACTAACAAGCTTGTTCAACTCGTGACCAACGATGACGCTTTACACACTCTACACATTCAGTGTATGTATCCATCCACCCACCAACACTGTCACGCGAACATCATGCCTGTTTAGGCCTAAATTACACGCTGTCATCTCTACAAAATGCATCATTTATTACTATATTTGATTATAATTTCATCGTGGCTAGTGGTCTACTTCAATGCATGCACAAGGAATTTAACGGAAAACTATGCTCTTATGGACCTGCGGAAAATATCAATTGACAAATAAAGTCAAATTCTGGAAAATTTCCGGTGCATAATTTTGATTTTATAGGGTGGATTCAATTTATTTTAATCAATTCCAAATTATCAGAGGTCACAAAGCGCCGCATGGGATGAGTTACACATCCTGACACCCTTCCAAAATTACTACGCAATATATTGCATTCTTGAGTTGTGCTTGCCACGAGATAAATTGACTAGCCTATATCTTATTTGAATTAGCAGACACCGCTGGAGATACCCTTGTGTTTGGAGACTTACTTCACCACCACTGCATTGGTCGATGTGCTATTTTGGTGCCTCTATATAGTGCAGATCTGCTAAGTAATATGCTGCGGCACGCGCTACCGACGCGGATCCATTTGGCTGTGAATTGTACTGGCTGGCAAAGTGATTCTAACTTCTAACTTACTGCGTTGTCTTATGAAAAACTAATGCAAGAGCAGAGCGACCTTGGCAGCTATTGTGACTTCACGGCAGAATATAGTGTCAAGGAAACAAAGGTGGAAGTGGGAAGTTAAGATCAACAAAAGGCAAAACAACCTCTCCCTTTCAACACTCAGCCACTTACCTTCAGATCCAAGAGCCCGAAACACCAAAGGTTGGTTTGTGTGGACCATGTAAGGTGTATGCTCACATACACAAATGCGCCTTCTGTAGGGTGGTAAACCACCACCTACAGAATAACCAATAACAATTCACCTTTAACTATCGTCATCAAGACGTCGACAGCATTTAAATGACGCGTGGGTGAAAGATTGCTTTTTTCTATTGTCGCACTGTGCTTGTAGTAGATGTTCACGGGGTCGGATTTGATGTCTTCATTCCCTACCATCTTGATTGAGGCTATCATCTAAATCCTTGGAGAATTTATGCACATGGTATAAAATGAGGTCTTACCACTTACTCATGGCATCATCGCTACTAATACTGGTAACTGTAGCAGCAGGCGGCATATCCCACATGACATTTGCATTGGTCGACAACCGCAGCGATTACTTAAGTAGCCATTCCTAGTGAGGTCAGGTGGACAACTTTTTGTTGAAACACCTGACGTACATGCTAAGGGGAAGGACTGGTTACTTATTGCATTAGCCTGCAAGCGGATAAAATGCGATTAAGGGCGCCAGGGACAGAGTAAAGTAAGCAGTCTGCAGCCGAGGGCAGAAGATGCAAGTGGAACGAGAGCTAATTCACGACACACCTTGTGCATAGCCCAAAAGGGCTAGACGCTTTCGGCCCACGCAAAAGAATTACAACCATTCTCTCAAGGCACCTTATCTTCATTAGATACGATAGGTTATGAAGCAGACAACCAAACCGAAAAAACTAACGAGTATTGAGGTTAAGACAAGCAAAGGACCTACGCTGCAGTCTACTTGATACTGACTTGTGGACTGAGTTGTGCCGCCTTTTATACCATGCTTATCAGCTGCATCCGTTCCACGTGATGCGCGTGCTCCTGCACTTTCAAATCGGCATTCACACTTACCACCCTCCATCATCGCTCTCGTGATTCGCTGTAAACGAAAATAAATTACCATAAATATGCATACTCACAATTAGTGGAACTTCTATGACCAAGATACATCAATTACTGCTGAGGATGATGTATCAACCTTACACAAAAATTGTTTTATTAAATTATTTTTGTTAAATATGGAGCGGTGAAATAGTGTTAGAACATTGCAAAAAAAATTTGCAGAAAATTATTATTCTGATTAGCATTCAGTAGGCTCTTTCACATTTTTTTAGGAGGAGTATTACAAGTATTGCACCCTCCAAGGTTGGTAGCACCCATCCGCTAGCTGATGACGCATTTAAAGAGAGGTAATCCACCCATCTACACTATTCACGGAATGGTTGAGTTTAATTCACTCTTTAAGTTGAATAGTTTAATTAGATTTGCTGGTCTAGTTGACAATTAAAATTGCTAGCTTATTTTGTGTACTTTTGGTTAAGTGAAATTCGCTTAGACGCTAGGTGGCAAAAAAGCAAGCCAAGAAATACAGGAGAGCGGCTTTACGAATATGGTGTTTCCTTTCAATATTTCGAACGTTATGTTTTTAAAGGTTGCTCTTTTCCCATGGCCGGCATAATTTTTTTCTTAACCGATGTAATCCATTCGCGTAGCAATTGCTGTATTTGCACGACTGTGCTACTGAAATGGAAAAATGGATAGAGTCCTTGTGCTCTTCGGTTACGATTCTGATGAAGGCAGTGCAGGCCTAAATTAGCAATTCAGAGAAGTGAAAATGGAAACATGTCTCTCCCTATAGCTGTAGTGATTGTTTTATTTTTAGGCGTCACGGATGTGCTTCTTTAATTGAGTGGACATTAGCTTTCTCTATATCATTCTCACACCTGCCTGATTGATGAAGCTGCAGCAGGAAGCACTGACTGATACGGCCATTCATTTAGGCAGGCACGTAGACCGGTCGTGTCCGTGTTCCTCATACGCGCACCTTAGCAAATGACTAAGTCATCATACAACCACAAATACACTCTTTTTCAGCTACACAGCAATGAAAGATCCTCATTCTAGCAGTGACACAGCAATTGCTGTGGTGGTGGCAATAGATCTAATACATAGTTTACAGTCCTAGCTGATGCATTCAGTGTCCTAAAAGAAAGGAGGAAAAGGACCAGCTATAAACAGAACTGCCTCTGGCTGAAAAGGTACTCAGATTTAGTCATACTATCTTCAGAATTCTAACAGGTGCATTAGGATACCACAAAATGCGTTTTGAGTCACTCCATACCCCCCTGTTGGCAAAAGACCAAATGCACCCTGTAACAAATAAGCATATATTTCAACCCAGAAAACACTCGTTTGTGTGCAGAAAAGGAAAGAGTAAAGAGGTTACTTTAAGCAGAAATCACACACAGATGGTCAAATTCTGGAGCTTAAAGTGGCTGCTGGTGGATAAGGTGGTCGAGCTGCTATGAAGTTCACAGTTGCAGCAGAAGCAAATTCACACTCGCGTTGATTGCTGCGCGTCAATGGAGAAAAGCAGTCCTCCAATTCATCCTGTTTTGCCATCTCTGACAGCCCACATCCAGCCTACCGCATGGGAGGATTGGACGAGGGTATTTTTTAGATCAAAGTCAGTGAAGGGTTTATCAATGCTCTGGGCTGACAGTCCAGGTTGTGGTAGTTGTGTGGCTTGGTAATACTGGCATCACTACTGTCACTAACAGCACCTGCCACTAATTTCTCGATGACCTTGATCCATCAGTAGTATGTGCATGTTGTGAGCAGCAGTGAGGTGCAGTGTTGCGGTGACCGAGGATGAACATCTCCTGGGAGCAGCGTACTTCTCAATAGTAATCTAAAACATGCTTCTACTTGAAGGCTCTGTAGAACCCAAGACACCTGATGCCACTCAAATCAAACCGTTTGCTGTATCTGTGTCCGGAACCTGTAGAGGTGTGGTGACGTTATCCAAAGGGCCCATCAAGCAGAGACCTGATTTAAATTAATCGGGCACGGTGGCGTGACTGTAGAAGCTGCAGGCCATGAACATGCTCAGGCTTCAAACGTTCGACCTTTGTTGTGATTTCTACTCTGTTCTTTATATAAGTTGGAAGATCCTGGCGCCCTTCCTGCATAAATTGACACCTGCCTACGTGCACAAGAGACTAAATCAGTCAGCCTTATCCGTCCAACTACCCACCGTCAATGTCCATGAAATGAGACAATTTGCTCTCAGGAGTGTGAGCGAAAAAGGACGAGTGGTAGGCGGATGTGTGTTTTCAGCTTAGGCAGTAAAGGCCAGTGTAAACGATGGAGCAGGGACTGCCGAGCCAAATACAGAGGGCTCCAATATATCCTGTCCAGGGAGTCGGACTCAGCGTCCAAAGACGCTTCAGCAGAACTCAATCGAGTTTTACTTGGACCAACACCGCCCGCTGATTGGGTGGTTAAGGATTTAAAGCCAAGTCGTTGTGAGCGATGCTGCAAGATCTTTCATACCTTGACTTAGGGAGAACTCAACTGACATTAACTCAATCACAGAGACTAGCACTCGGGAAACTCGAACGCAGGTTAAGGTACTAAATGAAGTGGAGAAGAATTAAACACACGAGTTGTTGCTCAGATGAAACGCTCCCATGTGGACTTGCTATTTACTGTTACGTTGAGAGGGTTTAGCGTGATGTCCGCGAGTGGAGGGAAGAGGCGCAGTAGCAGCGAATGTCATTCCATATGCTCAATTGCATTTGCGCAAATAAAACCGGCATTTTAGCATACTTGTTCTTCTTTTTTGCACAAGTTTGTTTGGTTACTTCTTTTGTAAATTGCACAAACTACTTGATATCGACAGAGGCGTCCAGCAGGTCGACATGCAACAACCTCGTGGTTAATGTTAGGGCACATAGTTACGTTCCTTTGGGAGGTCATGTAGAAAGATGTGCGCTGTAACCAGCCGTAGCATCCAATATCGTTCTACACGCTAGAGAACTACCATAGAAGAGTGCAAGTCACTTTTACCAGTCCCCATGCTCCCATTCGCATAACGTCATGTTAATTGGTCAATAGATCCCTCAAATGTCGTACTTGTGATGGGTTAGGAAGAGACGAAAAACTGTAAACAATCTATGATAAACTGTTGTGTTTTTATTTTACTCTTAAAAGGCAACTTTTAAATGTTTGAATTGTGATGCGGATAAAGCACTAGGAATACTGGGCACGATATGTCGCATGTATTGTGGTGATTTGCCCTCCACCAGTCTGTATGCGACAATTAGGGTAACCACATGGCCATATGTGTATGGCAGAATAATAGTTGACCAAGACGCATCACTTACTCGATTTGACAGTGCCTACTGTGCATCACGTTAGTGAATATAGGAACGGGGAACATTTTTGCTTAAAGGCCTGATTTCTCATTTGTCCCTGAGCGAGGATCAGTGTGTTCTCTTTCACTGTGTTCACATTTGCCTGGGCCATCAATGAGGCGTCTCTTGAGCGAATTATAGCGGAAGCAAAGGGTGAAGCACAAAGATAGAATTGAGTAAGGAGGTGATTTTAGCTCTGAGAATTACATTAATCAGACTGATTAATAAGCGGCCCCACCGCCCCACCTTTATTTAAAGCCAAAAAGTCTTGTGCAAGAAAAGACGTAGGTGATACATAAAAGATTATTGTTGCCGATGGTAACAAATCTCTCAATGGTAGGCAGGACATTTGTAAAAAGTGATGGGTTAGCATTCATTGGTTTTTTGACTGTTAGTTTTAGGCTGTGAATTTCGCTCACATGTTGTGCTGAGATTTTCAATTGTTTTCCATCTTTTAGGCCGCTATTTTTGGCTTACAGCTGAATGTCCAAGGTCACTAATTGCTCATCAGTAGTATGTCACACAATGGCACAACGCAAGCTGATTACATCGATGAAATGTGACTCCCTACAATAACTACAGAACAGGGGCGCGATTCTCCTCGATTCTTTTCTGTACGAGAATGTTCTATCTTCTTTTTTTTCTTCTTCATCTCTCATTTTACATAAGCGCTAAATATGTTTACTGAGTGTAGAGATACACCCTACAAATACATAGTTCTTAAATAATTTTCACCAACTTATGGCTGACATGGGCAGGACACTCACTTATTTAATTCCTTTTGGCTATCCTTTGATCTGATTGAAGAGATTTTCAGCTTCGAATTGGCCTTCTAATTTACTGTGATTTTAATCAAAATGCCTTACTCTTACATGACAAGCGTTGTGCTGCTTCACACTTTGCTTAGCTTAAAGGAGATAAGAATGCGTTTTGCCGTTTACATGCATCCAGTCCAAAAGCAAGCCTACTAATTGGCTTTTAGGTCATAATAAGAAGTCACATTTACAATTATAAATATCAGTTTCCAATCCTTATGTCTGCGGGTGTGGATTAAGGGATCTGAATGCGTCCTGAACATGCAAAAGTATAAACAGCCACTAACCTAATATATTTCAATTTGTTTTAGCTCTGAATGTATTAATATACAAAAGCGAGCGATACGGAAGGCGTGCCATTAAAACGCGCGATTAGAGTTTTTATCAAGCCACAGCCAATAGCATCATTTGCGCAAGTCGGCAGAACATGCTGCTTCTTCTGATTGGCATTTGATGCTACGCGTGAGGGTCACACGCCTCATTACACCAATAAAGGGACGGGGCATAGTAAACTGCAATGCTAACTAGCATCCAGAGAAGAAATAATTTTCCTGGAAGCAACGGTACATCTGAAGCAATCGATAAAACATCTGTTCAGTAACTAGAAATCCAGACGTTACCTTATTATTGACATAAGATGGGCAACAATTCCTATGCTGCAAACATCTTGAAACTGTAACTGACCTAGCGGCGAATTTGTTGTTTTATAAAACATGGAAGTAGAAGGATAGGTTAAGGTGAAGAAATAGGAGCAGAGTTACTAGGAAGAGTTGCCGTGAAGCAGTACTTACCATCGAGATCAATATATTTAGGATAATATCTCGTCAAATTAGCACCCAGCCCTCTATACCGTCGCCTAGAAGATGAAGGTAGACAGATTCATGTAAGCAGCTAAAGAAAAACCACAAATAACAAATTGTTGTTGCTTAACAGTTTTAATGGTTCTAAACATGCACTACTTGCATAAGTTCTAAGCAAACTTGGAAATTTAGGCCGACAACAAAAAGAGAGCATATAGGTTTTGCATGTTACTAAAAACAACTTTACATATTTAGGAACAATGATCAATGGAGGAGATGTGCTGGATAAGTTCGTTGATAAAGGGATTAATTAAGCTGGCTATAGAGCCTCCACACCATGGGATAACAAACCACGAAAGCCACGCAAGGGCGCAATTTCTGCAAACGGGCAAAGAGGGAATGGCAGTTTCTCATCCTTTTTACTGTGCACACACCTTAAAGGAATGATACTTTTGTACTTGTAGAATTTGACAGACCGTAATTCAAAGGCAAGCCAGTTAATTGCCTACCACAATGACTAGCCAATCAACCTTTACGAATTTGCCCATTTGGCATACACACCTCCCCATCGGTATCACCATCCACATTACACAGAAGGACATGAGTTGGAATGGGCAGTGGAATCGCCTGACCACACTCGCTCCTCATTGGAAACAGAGTGTGTTAGGGAGTCCATTTAAGACCCTTTGAACAGGTGGGATCAAGAAGGTCTACTGCTTGCATGTGTACGAGGGGTTCACAAGAATGTTGGTATATGGTTTTTCGCGAGATCTGTACTTAAAGTGCTTTTTACGATGCTTACGATGGTGTCTGCTTCTGCCGATAAAATTACACATCCTCTAACGAAGAGATGCAGACATCAAAATTACATGAAAATTATGCCATTTTTGAATATTTGTCTGAGTAGCTTCAACTAAGGTTAGTAGGAGATATTCAACGGAATAGAAAATGAAAAACATTGTTCAACAAGGCCTACGAGGATTGGGTACGGTACAGATGTTTGGAACCCCTTCTTAGAAACCCAGTGTATCTTTATTTTAGAGTTTACTTCATCTGGACAGAACCCGATCTAAATGAAGTTCTCATCCACGACATCCTTTGCCATTGCAGAGTTTGCTACGAAAGCAGTAGCAAAGGTGACTGGGATTCCAAGTGGATCGACATTCACACTTCGTACTTCGTGTATTTAGCTTAAGAGGTGAATACAAACAAATTTTTTAATGACGCTACATGGGTATGTGAAAGTCCACTGAAATCACATTCAAATGCTACTATTCCAGCAATGCTGTTAAGTTATATCAGACAACATTTACGAATGGAAAACAACCCCTCAAATTGCGCCTATGGTATGTGCTTTTACTATCCTAATATCCCATTTATACTGTAGGTGATCGTCAAGGATACTTTTATGCAACTTGATGTAAATACGAAATGCAAAACATAGGGCGTCTAACAGCATAAGAAGGCTGAGATAAATGCACAAAGGTGAAGAACACAACCTGCATGAGTAGGCTTAATCCAAGTGAGACTACATTCTCTTCTCTTCAAGATTAATTTTTAGAGTATGTGGACTGGTACCTTAAATAGAACTTTGAAATATTCAGAACTGACCCCACCTTGAAACCAGTTTAAACAACAGCATTGCCAGCATTCGCGAGAAATAACCTGCTAAGTGAACTAAAAAAGATCGGACGCACATGTCTGAAAAGGCCCAAAAAGTGAACAGAGACTTCCAGTCATAATTCACGGGTCAAACCGTTTAGGCACGTACAATTTAGAAATAGATAGCACAACAAGGACACCGCAATGACACCTTGACTCAAAATAACGACAGGTCAGAACTTGATTTAAGACCGGTAGAACGAGCTCTAATTCGACTTCTGACAAATCAACGGTCTGGAAAAGTTAGCTGGAGTTCCTTCTACCATAAACATGTGCAACAAGTACGAGCAGAACCGTCAAGAGCCACTGCCGCAAACAATTCCGGTATGCTAGAGAAGCAGGACGTCCTATTCTTGACAAATTCATGCAAAACAAAACGCTCTAAAAAGAAAAGAACCTTCGATATTGAATGCTCAAAATTCTTGCACAAATATCTTTTTAGTAAAATTTATGGTAACGGTTGGCATAAGATGCGTGAGATTGAATGCAACACTACACTCGCGTCGTGTGTTGAGAGGTCATTAAGCGACCTTAAAGAAACCGTTACTATTAGTGCAACACGTGGAAGATGAGTGCACCTGTGCCAAGTGTTCGGTGGCATTCATTCGTGTACTTTGCTTGTGCTTCAATGAAATGCCTCGACTGGCGTTTTATATTGCCTCCTAGGTCACTCGGGCACATAAAGCTTAGTTTTATACTTCCGATGGGTAGCATGGACTGAGGGACAAGCCGGGAGCCCCGTCTCTCCTGTGCGTGGGAATGTGCTGTAGATAAGAGAATCCGTGTTGACCCCTAACAGAATGTGTGGAACTGACACTAGGTAAATGTTCTTATTCCCTGTTTTCAGGAATGCTACTAACAGTCGTAGATCATCTGAAAAGTCCTGTGACGGAGCTGTCAGCGGTGTCTCAATGAAGACCCCCACACCATTTTTCTACTTGGCTTATGTATACCATCAGTAGTGGAATCATTGTGTTACCTTGTCAGTACTTCTATCGCATTCCAAGTCTACCAACACTTGGTTGCTTTTGCGCCACATCTTGGTAGAAAGCTCTACGAAGGTGACTTGTGCAAAGACATTCACGTGCAAAATGCATTACAATGTCCAAATTTTCTCAATTTTGTAGACTACCATTTGCAATAAATAACTGTAAAGGTGTATTTACATGTATTGTGCACTAAGAGGTCATCTTTTAAAAAGATGCATTTACATGTCGTTATGCCAAAGGAAAAGTTTGCAGCAAACGCAAACGCAGAAAATGAAATTTGTTTTTTAGTAAAATTTTTGTGGGGTCACAGTCATGCAGTATAAAAACTATTCGATAAAAATGCGTAGCTAGTTCCTACTTTATTACAATTACTCTGACAATTCGGCTTTTTAAACAAAAAGGTTCATTTGTTAAGTTATTTTGAGAGCCGACAATAAACAGTACGTGTTTAGGAAGGTCCAAATGGAAAGCTCTTTACTGCCTCTGGAAACCTTACCGAAACTTCTACTGTGAAGTGTGTTCGGATTTTTCTCGCTTCCCCTTAGAGGTTCATTTAAACAGCACAAGCATTCTATAGCCCCTTAGTTTTTCAAGCACACTCTCCTGTGCTTTCCCTTTAAGGTGTCCTTGTGAATGCCATTGTATAATTTTCTTTCCTGCGATTGTAGGCAAAACCTTAGCTTCGAGTATCACTAGTGGAGTACCTTTTAAGGCTGCATCATGGCGTTGTGTGTTTCGACCGATGCACTTTGTAGGCAAAAGTACTTTGACCACGCGTACTTCATCACTGTCCCTCTAACAGCCAGAGTTTGAGTCATTACTCTTTCAGGCGTTAACTATGCTAGCCCCATATAGTGCTTCATGCTGGTGTCGTCTATTGCAGCCATCACTGACTTAAAAAGCTGCACTAATTCTTCTTTATATGCTTAAGAATTAGCCTTGCATTTAAGGATTAAAAGTAATCTCATTTTACTTAGTGGAGTTGACGCATAACGCATAATTTTTTTTTCATAAAATGTACTTATTGGCTGTATTGCCAAAAAAACTGAATGGTTGTTATAATAACTCATACTAAAAAATATTAATTCAACAATTTTGAACATTCGATATCGTAGGTTCTTTCCTTTCTAGAGCGTCTTTGCTTTGTCAGAAATAGTGTATTCTGCTTCTTCAGCTTTGCTCACTTGGGTTTGCATGTGCGTGCATGAATTGTTTGTGACGGTGGTTCTTGACGGTTTCGCTCGTACTCGCTGCAGGTCTTTATGGTAGGTGGAATTCCCGCTAACTTTTTTTAGACCTTTCATTTATTGGAAGTCGAATTAGAGCTCTTTTTACTCGTCTTAAATCAAGTTCTGACCTGTACGTAGCATGTAATTTTGAGTCAAGGTGTGAATGCTGTGTCCTTGTTGTGTTGCCTACTTGCAAATTGTGCGTGCCTAAACGGTTTGACTTGTGAAACATAATTGGAAGTCTCTGTCCACTTTCTAGTTCTTTCCCGACACATGGGCGCCCGATCTTTATTTGTTCACCTAGACGAATGTTGTTTCTCGTGAATGCTGGCATTGCTGGTGTTTGAGCAGGTTTTAAGGTGGGGTCGGACCTTGAGATTTGTAAGTTCTATTTAATGTACTCATCCACACACTTAAATAAACTTCAAAGTGTAGCTATTTAGATTGATGTTTTTAGTGTTCTGACACGCCTTTTTAGCACGTGTCCATAGGTTCTAGTTTATCAATCGTGTGATGAGGAATGAAGTCTACAACCAAGTGGACACTGGGAGATGTTAATGCAGATCAGCCGGGTCACTCGCAACAATGAGGTGGCAATCGTCCTTAAGGACTTTGTGTGCGCATCTGAACAGCAACAGTAATAATATATTGCCTCACCGCTGAAATAGAAACAAATTACGCATTGATTTCGCTTGTACTCCAATCACTTGATGAAAATGTAGTTTGCAGTTTTAAAACCTGGTTCAGATCTTGCTATTTGTAAGCTCACTTCAGTGCACTTTTCCACATATTCTAATAAATAAGCGTAAAGAGAAGTGGAAATAGGCAACTGAGCCTGAAGTGCTAGCCTCAGTTGGCTCAAGCCTACTGATGCAGGCTGTGCTCTTCAACTTTGTGATTCTATCGCAACCTTCTTATATTATTAAGTGCATTACTTTTGCCTTTGCATTAAGTTGCATAAAATTATCCTTGACCGTCACAGTTTACATGAGATTTTGGGTAGTAGAAGCACATATTCTAAGTGATATTCAAAGAGAATGGAGCTGTTTTCCATTCCTATATATTAATTAGTGAACCTTACAGCATTGCAGGAATGTAAGCATTTGAGTGCGGTTTTAGTGAACGTTTCACTTACCCCAAAGCCATTGTTAAAAATTCGTTTTCTTCTCACCTTTTAAGCTTAATACAAGTAGTATGAAGGGTGATGTGTGAAGGACGATCCATCTGGAATCCCAGCCACCTTTGTCACTGCTGTCAAAGCAGACTATGCAATGGCAAAGGATGTTGCTGTGGACACTCTTGGTGAGTTTTTTTGCACTTTCATAATGATTTCCATCAATATATTGCTTCTATTTCCATCAGAATACGTTGTCCTGTCATTTAAATATTTATATCGCGGTGATATTTTTATTTGCCCTGAATTTCTGCGCTCTCACAAAAGTTTAGTTTAGTTAAGCCACAGATTTTCTTAATCCTACATTTTGCTTAGATTGTAAAAGTTCATCTGGGTAAGCAGTGATGCACGCCAAACCTTCATGTCCAACTCTCCGCTTCCGGTTTGTCTGTTTTGAGGAAAGGAAATTAAGACATATGTCTATATGTTTTCTAGCAGGACTCGGGCCCTAGCATGTCTTTCGCTTTGTGAATTTGTGGAATACTTATACTATTATTTTGATGGGCTTTTCAGGGAGGAAACAAGGTTGTAATTCGAATCTGATGACAGGGTTGACAAATCCCGTGTCTAAGTGCAATTGCGCATTTCCCTTCCCTAAACTTTTTATTTGTTCTTATGATCAATATCCCCAATAAATATGTTGAAATTAAATATACCGGGTTGTTCTAAGCGCGCTAGGAACAAAGAAGAGGAGAACTGTGAGACTTGCCATGCATTTGTTTAAGTTTAAATGACTTTAAATAAGGCAGGAAAAGTAGAAATTTAGCAAATTTAGGAGCTAGTATATTTCGAAGTATTAGACCGAAAGAACTTGCTCTCTGGTGCAGTGAACTTCTACAGGAAGATGAGATGAGAGCTATAACGATCCGTTCGTGTCTTAACCTTCCCTACTTTCTCGAGCGTCTCTTCTATTTCCTATGTAGCTATGTTGTTGTCAAGTCTCCAGTCAATGTCCGGGGTGATAACCTGGTAGAGACAGAGTGCTGCTTTCAATATTTATATCAATATTGGCTTGCCATCAATCATAGTAACGATGTGATAGTCTGTCTCGTAGAACCCTCCCTTCATGTATTTGGGCCACCTCACCCAGCACGATGGCAGCGCGATTCGATCAAATGCCTATGGTCACATTCACCTCCTACACTGTGCCGACTGAATTAGTTGCCTGCACCGCCACACAGCATGCCACCGTCCAGTTCCGACTAACAAGCTTGTTCAACTCGTGACCAACGATGACGCTTTACACACTCTACACATTCAGTGTATGTATCCATCCACCCACCAACACTGTCACGCGAACATCATGCCTGTTTAGGCCTAAATTACACGCTGTCATCTCTACAAAATGCATCATTTATTACTATATTTGATTATAATTTCATCGTGGCTAGTGGTCTACTTCAATGCATGCACAAGGAATTTAACGGAAAACTATGCTCTTATGGACCTGCGGAAAATATCAATTGACAAATAAAGTCAAATTCTGGAAAATTTCCGGTGCATAATTTTGATTTTATAGGGTGGATTCAATTTATTTTAATCAATTCCAAATTATCAGAGGTCACAAAGCGCCGCATGGGATGAGTTACACATCCTGACACCCTTCCAAAATTACTACGCAATATATTGCATTCTTGAGTTGTGCTTGCCACGAGATAAATTGACTAGCCTATATCTTATTTGAATTAGCAGACACCGCTGGAGATACCCTTGTGTTTGGAGACTTACTTCACCACCACTGCATTGGTCGATGTGCTATTTTGGTGCCTCTATATAGTGCAGATCTGCTAAGTAATATGCTGCGGCACGCGCTACCGACGCGGATCCATTTGGCTGTGAATTGTACTGGCTGGCAAAGTGATTCTAACTTCTAACTTACTGCGTTGTCTTATGAAAAACTAATGCAAGAGCAGAGCGACCTTGGCAGCTATTGTGACTTCACGGCAGAATATAGTGTCAAGGAAACAAAGGTGGAAGTGGGAAGTTAAGATCAACAAAAGGCAAAACAACCTCTCCCTTTCAACACTCAGCCACTTACCTTCAGATCCAAGAGCCCGAAACACCAAAGGTTGGTTTGTGTGGACCATGTAAGGTGTATGCTCACATACACAAATGCGCCTTCTGTAGGGTGGTAAACCACCACCTACAGAATAACCAATAACAATTCACCTTTAACTATCGTCATCAAGACGTCGACAGCATTTAAATGACGCGTGGGTGAAAGATTGCTTTTTTCTATTGTCGCACTGTGCTTGTAGTAGATGTTCACGGGGTCGGATTTGATGTCTTCATTCCCTACCATCTTGATTGAGGCTATCATCTAAATCCTTGGAGAATTTATGCACATGGTATAAAATGAGGTCTTACCACTTACTCATGGCATCATCGCTACTAATACTGGTAACTGTAGCAGCAGGCGGCATATCCCACATGACATTTGCATTGGTCGACAACCGCAGCGATTACTTAAGTAGCCATTCCTAGTGAGGTCAGGTGGACAACTTTTTGTTGAAACACCTGACGTACATGCTAAGGGGAAGGACTGGTTACTTATTGCATTAGCCTGCAAGCGGATAAAATGCGATTAAGGGCGCCAGGGACAGAGTAAAGTAAGCAGTCTGCAGCCGAGGGCAGAAGATGCAAGTGGAACGAGAGCTAATTCACGACACACCTTGTGCATAGCCCAAAAGGGCTAGACGCTTTCGGCCCACGCAAAAGAATTACAACCATTCTCTCAAGGCACCTTATCTTCATTAGATACGATAGGTTATGAAGCAGACAACCAAACCGAAAAAACTAACGAGTATTGAGGTTAAGACAAGCAAAGGACCTACGCTGCATCTCACACATCATCAAATTGTGGGAAAAATAGACATTCACGCTTCCAAAAACCAAATTTAGTCAAGTAGATCACTAAACTTAGACTAGCTCCTGCTTAAATCGATGGCAAAGAAACGAACAGTTTTGAGGACATCAAAGGGGTTACCATACCTTCATTTGACTTAGCACAGATGCAAACAATAGACGCCCACGCAATTGGTATTCAAGTCGAGTCGAACAGTAGAGAGGCAAAAAAAAACCGGGGTTGTATAACTGCACTTCTACCAGCCGCCACATTTTCAGAGTGACTTATATAAAACTGCCCTGACCTCATAGGAGGTCAAGTGAGCATATTAGAAGTGACAACTGTTGGAAAAGGAATAATTTGGCGGCAACAGATAGCAAGTTGAAGCAGAGGCTACAGTTGTTATTCGTCGCCATAACAGAAATTCACCCATGCCAGAACCCCTTAAGGCAAATCAGTAGGTGCCCTACCAGCAATAAGCACACCACCTTGACCAAAGGCCTCTTTATCCGAAGTTCACCTCTCTATTACCTTATTTGGGAACTCGGCATAAAGAAGGCCCTCCTATTTTCACTGTCGCGCAAAACATGCTGTTTTATGCAGGCGCGATCTGCAGCAACTCCGGTCGTCAGGGGAAAATAATGCTGCCCATCTTCATAACATAAATGATAAGGGAATGTTTGGCGGCATTTTCAAATCCTTATTTTCGTTAACCGTGGGCAAATTTGAATGGTCATTTTCCATATTTAACTAACCCACTGCTATGTATAACAACTCCTAAGTGCATCAAGATGTCCCAATGCTATTCGATTTAGCTTTGTCCAAACTGTAAAATTTGTTGTTTCGTTAAATTTGACCTTGTTTGCTTCGATTTCAAGACTTGACATTAAAATAAATGCACAAATTTTAACTTTGAGGAATTGAAAATATGAATACGTTATTTAGCATGCCAAAAGGCGACTATTTGATTCAAATTGCCATAATAATTGCCATCTACAAATTATTAATCGGTGACACCTTATCGGTAACTTTACCATTATCTTCAGATACATCACCTTGACCTATACATACAATTCCAAATACCGCTCAATTCAACAGAGGATTTTTTGCTATAGTCGCGGTAATTATTTGCAGAGATAACAGTGGCTAATCATGGCCAATTTGTTGCCTTCTCGATGTCAAGGCAGTATTATTAGTGCATTAAAATATGACATTTAGCAATCTATGAGTAAAACAATTGCAACCTTAAACTATACGCAAGCCAAAATTTTCAAACATGCAACCTTATTTTGCGATGAATATGTCCTATCGATCAACTTGTCAGTTCTTGTTAGTGTCATATATTTCCTTCGATTCTGCTGAGAATTTTTTAGCAATCCTTACAAATATGTTTGCAAAAAGTTCTTCTTTTTGGACATTGCTTCATCAAGCTGGTTTATTGTCTTTCACGCTTTTTATCTATCTCCAATGAAAAAAAATGTTGTTGATGTCGAAACCAGTCCTTAATGCGCCCAAATTACATTGCAGCTATAACGAATGAATTATAACTATGCAATTATTCCTGCGCGCCTTTCTATTCATACCTCCAACTAGCTGTGGGATATTTAAAATTAGCCAAGCAAAAATCCATTCGTCTACTACGTAGAATTTTTTGGCAGATAGGCTCGATTTGTAAAGCAGAGAAGCCGGGACGACAGCCAACAGCCTTAAATGCCATTCCTTAATAGCTGGTCCCTAAGGTATGAGAGCAGCGCAGAGCACAGTCGAGGGTGAATTAGCGAATGCACACACGGAAGGGGCGCTAGAATATACACTACATGTTCCTACCAGTTCCAACAGTTTGAAATCCAACCTGTCTCTTTGATGCCCAAAAAATTAGACAACCGCACTCATCATTGCACCCAGGTGAATAATCAGGACCAGAATATTTTTACGCGGGAATTTGCTTGTTCGACAACTTTAAACAAGGTGAAACAGGCTAGAGCCATTTAGGAGAGCAGCATCGATTTATTGTAGCAAATTTATTGCTGGGGATATTCATGAAGGCAACCCTGAGAAAATAAAATTAGGTTATGTACCTCGCGATTTCTGAGAGGTGAGTTGCATGTTGATGCAGACTAGTTGATTTGACTTGTGTCGAATGTCATGCAGCCTTTGGACAAAGGATTGCTTTTACCGCTACAGAGGTAATTGGTTGGACAATGGGGTTGACGCCACCTGTTTTTGACTCCTAAAGTTTGTTACCACGTTTGGTGAAGTTGTGCTCACACGTTGGAAAACGATGAAAACAAAGTGTCCCAACAAAGTCACAAGAACCATATTTACACTACTAGGATATCTCGCGGTAATTCATTAGCAATAAAGTAGTTAGTTCGGCAAAAGTAGCAGTAGCCATCTAATTCTTCTAGTACATCAGTCAAGTTACTGAAAAGTGGTCTTTCGTGTTGGAGGAATTTAAGAAGGACCTCCATGGAACAACTAGCTGCATCTTAATTTGGACCAAATAGCATCAAGACAAATGATAGGAATTAACAAATACTCCAAACAAAGAACTCAGGGTCAAAACATACTTATTCGCAAAAAAATAGTCGTCAGTCAACACTCTTTTGAGTAAATTAAAGGGAACGTGGTAACAGGCACAATGTGGATGTGCCTAATAATACTTTACCAAATAACGGCTTTCAGCAAAAGTAAAGCATTCTTATGGTAATTTATTTTCGTTTACAGCGAATCACGAGAGCGATGATGGAGGGTGGTAAGTGTGAATGCCGATTTGAAAGTGCAGGAGCACGCGCATCACGTGGAACGGATGCAGCTGATAAGCATGGTATAAAAGGCGGCACAACTCAGTCCACAAGTCAGTATCAAGTAGACTGCAAAAGAAATGGGATCCGGGTGTTGGCAGCAATGTGAGAAGCCGTGGGGATGGTGGCCTGTGGTGCCGCAATATGGCCAGTGGTGGGGTTGGCCGGTTGCGGTGAAGCAATGGAACAAGTCGTGTGGCCAGTCGTGTGGATGGTCGTCTGTAGTGCCGCAATGTGGCCAGTCGTGGGGTTGGCCGTCTCAGTGGTAGACGGAAACCACGACCGTGTCTTTGCATACAGTGTAGTTTGTGGAGAAGTCGCCAACTCTCATGGACTTGGAGGAGCTAGCTGACGGTGTGGAAGCATGCCTCTAGTACTTTCATGCTTTTCACAAGAAATACATGCTATTTATTCTGATTGTTGTGAGCATTTACTAAAGGGGTGTCTTAGCATCGCAGTAAACGCATGAAAGCTGCCAAATGATGTTTTCCAAAGTCTCGTCTCGTTGTACTTGCGCGGTTATTTGCACCATTTCCGTATTACAGTCCATGCAGACAGCCAAAACCGTTGATACAATTGCCTAATAGTCTGCAAAATGCATAACACTTTATTCCAAAACAATGCGAAATCTCAGCGCTATTCAAGACAAGATGATGCAATTACTTCCATATCCACAGTTGAAGCAGGCGGTGTCGAAACTGATGGCAAGCCCGTGATCAGGCATGTGACAAATTGTCAATTTAAAGTTCAACGTTGTAAGAAATATACATTTGGTATCTTAAGTTGCACGCACATAGAATCCCATTACAATGTGCTTTAAACGCATCCTTATCTGCTTCCATTGGCTAGGAGATATCTGTGGAATATTTCTGCAATTTTTACTATGGTGACGGTGATCGCTTACAAAAGATGAAGTCAACCACAATACCTACTTTCTTGTTCTTCGCTTTTCTGTATAACACTTCACTATCTGTAGTAAAGCTATGGTGATATCATATGATCCCTTTTCATCAATATTATACATTTTTTGCTTCTCAGGTATCGTTTCGAGGTGGAAATAGCAGTAAAATTAAAAAAAAACACACAAAAAGAGATTGTGAGATTAATATGAATTACTTTGAATGGAAAAACGCTTTTTTTAGTCTCCAGTTGGAGTCAAGCATGCTCCAGCTCAGAGAACCGTTTTCGGGGCAGCCGATCGGTAAAGATAGAGATTCCTACATCTTCCCTACCCTCTAAATGGAGCAGATTCAGGAATGAGGAAACTTACCTCCACACCGTGAGCAGATAATTCCTCAAGTGAGAGTTGCTAAATCCAATGTAGCCACCTCTGAAGTCGTGGTAACAGCAAACCTTGCATCAATCATGTCAACATGGACGCGTTTCTCAATATCCTGCCGCACCGCAATCACAGACGCTCTTGTCAGATTCACCTGACACGAAGAATGAAACGGTAGTTAAGGGCTATTTCAACTTTCAGACAACATCAAAAGGCGGTTTTACAAAACCGCATTAAGTTTGATCCACCTGCAATGGGATCGTTTTATTACACTCACTGTGACTTATTAAAACACCTTAAGCAGTTCTAAAGTCAAGAAAAATCGTTGTATGAAGATTTTATAGCAAATAACACTATGCTAAATCTAGCGTTAATGAATTGCCTATTGTATTCCTGTCAAACAGACCTATCCATTCTTGTGCATGCGCTCTTAGAAATGGCAAATAATCTCGAACGATTGCGCTATTATGGATTTGCCGTTCACATAGACCGATTCATCTCTTGTACACGAACCCGCGAGGTATTGCGCCTCCATCGTGCATGCAAGATGAGGCATTCCACGTGACAGCTGAATGTTCACAGAAATGACTGTTAGGACACAACTGCAGGGCTTGACACAGGCGGAAAGATGTGCCGTCATCCTTGAATTATTTACACCACGTCTTTATATAGAGGAGACTTAGTTCATCACACCTCACGTGCTGCTGTAAGCAAGCGCTCACCAGCATTGCTAGCTGTCGTCCCGATAAAGCGTGTCTGGCCCAGCAGATGTCATATGCGCGAGTCGCGAGTGTAAACTTGGAGGCCATGGCCACACACTATGCCGTGTGGTATCATTGAAGTGTTCTTCAGTGGCTCCACTTTCGAGCCAGAAGTTCCAGTTTGATATAAATTCCACTCTCACAATGCTAACATGTAGAGGACTGTCTACGACACCGGCATAAAACAGGAGTCAGCTCATGCTTATGAGATCAGAATGTCGCAATAATTATTAATTTCCTTTCGCAGGATTTAGCGAAACTTCGATAAAGTTGCCTTTTATTTATGTTACCAGTCCTTTTAGCTCTTCTACATGCGTATTATAAAGCTGGCTGGATTTAACTTAGGAGTGTACAATAGCAGATGTACTGGACACATCATCCGTATTAAAAGACGTAATAGAAAGCGATGCCTTTTTGCGGAAAACTTCTAGAGTTCCAATCATTCTTGCTTGAGTGTCAAATGACCAAAACGATTCCTACCATTTTCGGCATACCATGCTGCAATAACTTGTTATGCAACTTGTGGGTTTACCGATGTTGGATCGACTTGTGATGAGGAATGGTTTTAGCATTCCAACGTTCGTGAAGCGAGTGGGTGTATTATTGACAATTCCCAAGCGACTTATTCCCCACAGTGCGTAGCACAAACTTTCGAAGTATGGGGAAGTTCTGTATTGCCGCATACTTTGAATTGCGCCCGGCTATTTCTCCGAGTAATGATTAAAACCTCCGTGGCGTGTGAAGCGTCGGTGGAGCTGTAGTAACCTACATGTCGAAGTCCTACTCACCAACTTCACATTTCTCCTTAACTGAATATTATCACTTTGGACAAATTTCAACGAACAAGGTCTTGCTTGCGCTTTTTGCCTCACTCTTTTCTTTACCCTAACATAGATACTGACCGACGCATAGTACTTGTTGTCAGTTCTCTGCTTACAGATATTTCTTGTCCATTTTCTCACTATATTTGTGCTCACGGTCAAAGTGAAAGTAGCTCTAAACTCATTTAGAGACAGTAGATGTTGATTCCTCCGAAATAATGCTGCGTGATATTGTCTGATACCTTGTTAAAAGGAGCGAGATTTATTGGGAAATAATTTAGGCGGTCTTGTCAGGGTCAGTAATGTGGTCTCGATAGCCAAATGGCAGTGATTATTGGTGGAGGAGAATGTGTTTCAGGCCAGTTGTGGGCAAAGGCGGTTATACTTTGTCATCGAGAATTATACTGTGATGCAGAATACAGCTGCAGTGTAGGTGTAGCGTAAGTGATTGGTTCCATTTAAAGGGTGGCAACCTGTTGGTCTTAATTGCTGCAGCACCATCTCCACCACTAATTTACTCATTGTCAGAAATGACGCATTCAAAGTTAAGGGCTCAAGTGCACTTGTCACCAATGATAAGTACGCTGATCATTGCCAATACTGAACTCCATCCTGTGTGCACTGGACTTATTCTTAACCAAATAAATGGATTACTTTTCTCATTTTTTGAGCCCTTAGATAATGGTTCCTAACATTGGCCGACAGATAGAGGGAAGAACAGACGGAACGAATTTGAAAGGCCTTGAAGACTACTCATGTATCCATGCCATGTTAAGGCAGATTAAATCGGCTTTGCCTGATCCCAAAGTAGATACTTCTCGCAAACCATGCAGTATTTGTCCTTAGGCTACTTGCCGCAATCCAATTTTGTCATTTTGGGTTTTACCTAATTGGGTCAACAGAAGTAATTAGAAGAGTTTAGGAGGTGAAATCATTGGCTAGGAGTAAATTGTAAGCTGTATGAATTTTATCATAAAGCATCAACAGGGGGCTTGGAAAGAACCTCAAATGCGCCTACACTGATGACCTGGTGAACACCACTATCGAACACATCGTTGCAAACTATGCCATAATGCGCAGCCGCATATGAGATGCTTGCAGGCAAGCAAGCTATACCATCATGCTTTGACCTTAGTTATAGTCTCATTTGCATTAAATGTGTAGCTTGATGTTGAATAATTACGACTATATTTACTTCATGACATCAAATGTATGGTAAATTTATTTGTCAAACAAAAGAGTAAATAGCCAATAGCAAGAATAAAAAATAACAATTCATTAATCAGCGGTAATTGGTTATTCAAATATTTTGTTTAATTTGGTTTCTATTTACTGCATTAGCTTACATATACTACCCTGAATAAAGTAGGCTGAATATCACTCCTTAATTTTAGGCATTTGCATTTCCAAATGAGGCACTGCAAACACGAGGTTATAGCAACCTAACCACCATTCCCAGTTGGTTTTGTGATGAGTACAAGAGATTTTACGTACTATGACGGTTTCACTGAGCTACGTTGATCCTGTGCACTGTTCAAACTGCCTCAACATTACATTTAACGCGAATCTCTGCATTGCTGAATGGCGTCGATTTCTGCCAAGGATATGTTACTTCTGATTTGACAACTAGCGACACATAATATGCTGAATATATGATAATGCACTGCCGGTATATTTGGGTGAAATTAAGGAAACAATAAAATATTAATAACATGTACACCCAATAGATCGCAATAAGATTACTTTTTTCACTTATGTCACTCCCTCTATCAAGTTATGAGTTAATATCTATCAGCCAACATTCAAACAAATTAACATTCTTCAACTATAAATAAGTGACTTCAGACGCACTTTCTCCTTAGCTGTCCATAGTAAACATTTTAAACAGAACACTCGTAAGATAGACCATGACCGACTGACCAACCGACCAGTGACTGATTCAAAAATGGCAGAGAGTACGCCGAGTGCCAAAATCCTGCATTTTGCATATTTATGGTGCTGCGTGACCTTAGCCTTAAAGTGGTTACCTGTGCAATGTCAGCATATCACAGCTTCATATTTGTCAATGAAGAGGAACTGAAGGTGAGCCATAATACGTACAACTCTCAAAGATGTGCATTCGAGTTAAGACTTCTAGGAAAATGCAGGGTGTGATACTAGAAGGCTGGGAATCTAAAGATTATAGAAATTGAAAATCTCAACAGTAACGTTTGGTGGAGAACTTGGATATTTTCAGTCAATAGACTTTTTCTTCTATACATATATTTCTCATGCTTTTGAGGACACTGAAGCACAAGGGGTCATTAGGAGCAACACTTAAACCTGGTTAAGACACAAATAGCGCGACAGGTACGTAATAGAGCTTTTTACTAATTTTGGCGATTCGAGTAACCTAGTAATAGTTTCGGCATTCACCCCTTCTACCTGATTAGATAGAAGCATTCATTCCTTTATTCACACAGCTACCCGTTGATGACATCCTTGAATGCAATGTAATCAGTGACACGTTTTCCCTGTCCTTCTTTATTAGTCCAGTCGGTTTGGTTCTTCTAGCATTCTCCTCATGCGCGCCTTGTCTTTCCAAACGACCACATCTCCACTTCTTCTCTCTCCATCTCCTTTGTTCTCTCTACCTAATCCTGATTCTCTCCATTCTCGATGCACCTTTCTGTCATCGACTCATTATTCTACCTATCTACCTATTCTGCACATATATAAACTACTAATTTGCTCAAAGAAGTATTGCGTTTCCTTTGCGTTAGACGTGTCCCATGTATCTCAAACATTGGAATGCACGGTTTACTGCCATTTTTCACTCCTGGTTTGTCAGTCCCCTCTGCTACCTCCTTTACTGCTAACCCTCCAACCCTTGTTCATGGCCCAAGGACGCATCTGCAAAATAGGCATCGCAGTGCCTCATGCACTCCACGAAGAATACGGCTTCCCTACTGCGATCGCTAGAAGTGAGAGATGCAGCATGATATAAGGTGAAGTGGATTAGAAAGAGATGAGGTGAGACGGCTTTGACTTTAGGTCAAAAAGAAAGTGCGATTCATTAAGAGCCTTGGACTAAAAATGACGGGATATTTGTGGAGTTGCGAGAAGGCTAGAATTCTTCTTCTTCCTCTGCTTTCAATTTCACTTATGACTCTGCCAATAAATATGCTCACAATGCGGCTTCTGGCTTGTCAGATCTACAAATAAGATCAATTGTGAATTATTGCGTTGACAGGAAAGCGTTTATGGGGAAGATAAAATAAGCCGAAATGATGGAGACGTGGGGATGCAGATAACGAAAATGCATGAATGCTCCCGGATCGTAACATGTCAGTCCTTCCTCAGGATAACCTCATCTACCTCCTCCTTGGATCGCGCGATTGCTCCTATTCCTGCAGCAGCAATTCCTTGCACTTTGCCGCCTCCATCACTTATTGCACACCTTCTTACTTCACCATATTGCTGTTCCCCCAATTTTTGCCATATTTTTCTTTATCTACTGCTTTGCCTTCCTTTACACTGCCTTCAACCTTGGTGGCTGCATAAACTAAATAGATGGTATTTTGTCTGCGCACATTCGTGTCCTTAATCATACGAATCAATATCAAACTCGCTCTAGCAAAGATTGTCGGTTTTCAAGAAAATTTTCGTATTTGCAATGACTTTGTCATCTTGTTTGTCTGCCAAATGGCTGTTTTTTGATCTTGGAGTATGACCTCTTAACCGGTGGTAGCTCATTGATATTTCATTCAATCAATCTATTTAACATATCTCGCGGCAAAGTCGGCATATTTGCCTTCACACTGTAGAAGATTTGCAATGCTTTGAGCATTAAATCTTTACGGTCTGTTAAAGTTTATTGATCGGCATTCCTTGAAAGATTGACAAAACTGTGGGCAAGGAAATTAGGTACGTAGGCGGTACCTCCAACCCAAGAAATCGGAACTGTTTCTATTTATCTGCTTTACAATTTATTAGTAAACAAATTTTTGCAGAATTGTGTTCTTAATCTTCTCACGATTTCTAGTTAAACGTATCCATTGGCTTTTTTGAGATTTGTGCTCCTGTTTCGACCTTCTTCATTGGCTATCATTGAGCAGAGGTGTGTTCTAATTTGACAGAAAACAACTTAAGGGTCGTAATCAAACACTATAAATACTTCTAAATGAAATCACTTAGGCATTGTATCGCCTTCAATCATCTAGACACTCAGTCGGTCAGTCAACCAGCCACCAGGGCTTCGGGTGCACTGAGCGTTCTTCATTGGAGACTTCTTTACAAACTACAGTTCAAAAACGAAGACAGTCGTCGTTACGTCTACCACGGAGGCGGCCATCCCCACAACTGGTCACATTGCTGCACCGACAAGCACTCGGCTTCTTACCTCGAGGCACCACCACAGACGGCGCTGCAACTCAGCGCACAAGTCAGTATAAACTAAGTAGACTGCAAAGGAAATGGAACTTGTAAGTTGGCTAGGCCTTATAGGTTGAAGTCGGTAACAGCTGACGCGAGCAAGCGGAGCTGCAAAATGTGAAGCCATGTGCGTGACCATCTGTGCTGGTGCATCAATGTGAGAAACCATGTTCTTGGCTGTCTGTAGTGGTGGCACAATGTGGCTAGTCATAGGAATGGCCGTCTCCAAAGTACACGGAAACCACTACCGCGCCATTGTGTTTGGAATGAATTTTGTAAAGATGTCTCCAACTTCCATGGAATAGAGGAGCTAGCTGACATTGTACAAGCACACTGCTTTTAACGCGAAATGAATGCTACTCATCCCAATTGTTCTGAGCATTTAATTAACTTATTACGAGGTTGTTAATGCAAACGGAGCAGCGGCAGCAGTAGTAAGCCACTAGACGAAAAGTGGGTAGGGGATTATGGTGAGGCTTCTGAAATAAGATATGTCAAGTGGAAGCCCCAGTCGCAATTAAGGAACACGCCTTAATTAAACATCTCACAGGAGAATGATTTGCATTTAGTGGCAAAGCAGTTCAGTCCACTGATCTGTTTTGAATAAGTATTATGCTGATTATTGTATGTACCAGACAGTAAAATGCGAAGCAAAGTAAGTCGGTACATGTAAATGAGCAATGCGTAGAAGTCGCATTTACCTTCCACCTAATCCACTTTTGCAGTTTTTGCACCTATTTCAGTATTTGATTGGAGCGAAAATAGAACCTGTCAGCTTGACTTCATCATACAAGTGCATACGTAGCTTTGTATTTAAAACGTTGTCTGTGCTGTTAGGTGAATGTAGCAATACCTCTCCTCCAGTTTGATGTAATGCGCATTTGGTGCGGAGAGCAGTGTATGCATACATATTGTTTCGAAATGAGGGGTAGCACAAATTAATGGCATTTCTCCTTGTACTGCTCGCCAGGAAGCAGAGCTGCGTCAAAAATATATCCTAAAGAATGTTGTAGGTCCAAGCATTTGCTAAATGAAGCAGACCCTTAGACTAGTGCCAGTGCTTCAAAAATTGTTTGCGCACGTACACCAGCAACATCAATGTCGCATGAAGGAAATTTATCCCATGAAGTTTCAGTAAGGCAAAATAGGCGCAAGTGCCACTTTTCGGCTGTTAAGTGTACGGTATTAGCGGTTTCTTTGCAAGATTTGTTGCGCTCTTTCTTCCAGGTTAAAATACTTCTGCGCCTGCCTTTCCGACAGTTATTACAAAAAGCGAGTAATCTTGGCAAAGCCTTATCTAAATGCCCACAGTAACTCGACAGGCCTAAGAAACCTCGAAGTTCATCGGAGTGGTTAATGTTTGCCAGGCTCTTACTTGCTTTATTCAGACTTCATTAAGTGCAATGCCATAAGGCGTTAGAAAGAGGCGGAGAACAAAAGCATTATCTGGAAATCATTAATCCCGTGATTTCAAGTCAGGCGTGGCGAACGATTGAGACCAATGCTGAGAGTCCAACGAATCGTTTACATGGAGTAGCGAGACAGCACCAACCCCTCGACCAATCATATCGTAAAGCGCATACCTATCCGTGACCTTGAGGGTGAGGGTATAGAGACCAGTAAGGATGCTAATGGTAATGCTGAGAATGTGAGTAACTCTTCCGAAGCCCTGGCCCACAAATTGGGCAATGCTTTCGGCCCCTGGTGCTTTGGTGCTCAATTCCAAGAGCAACAACGCAAAGATGGTGTAGACCAGGGCGCCATTAGCCGAAATGAATATGCAACCCACAAGGCCGTATTAAATCCATAAGCATGAGGCAATCTTTTTTGCTATTCATGGTATTCACACGTTGTCTACCAATGTCGCATATATGCAGAAATTGGACGCCGATAGTAAGTGCCTACTGATTGCTTTAAGTCATGTCCCGAACCTGTATGCTAAGTTCTGTCCTAAAATATTAGGGCAGATGCCAAACTGGTGCTCTGTTACAGCAACCCTATGAGGAGAATAGAGCATCCAGGCAGCAGTTTTTTGGTTCCGTGTAAAGTGCTCACGGACAACTTGTCAATGTGAGTGGGCTAAGCCAAGTTAATAGATATGATTTGGTGCTGGTAGACGTAGGAAAATATAAAGTTTGTTTGCCTCATTGTTGCATGTTATCACCTAGTGACCACTATTCCACAGGAGAAGTCCATGTTTGTGAGATTGGGAAACTCGGAAAAGTGCGGAATGCGGTATTGAGTAATGTGCATGAGACCAAGAAAGTCGTTGAAGTTAAGGGCTGTCTGCGGTTGTCTTTCTCGCTGTGGCAAATAGATGGGCTGTAGAACAGTTGGATCAGTTTACATTGAATGCAGTTTAAATCACATTAAATTGAAGTAGAAATATAGAAAACTCATAAATCGATCAGCACTACTTCGTTTCTTTTGTGGCTGGTTTAAATCTGCCCAGTTATTAGGGGTTATTGATAGCCAGATAAGTTGAAGAGTTCAAGGTATTGACAAGGGTTGTGGTGGAATTAACTGGGCTTCCAGGTATCAAACCACAAGCCTTCCCGATTTTGCAAAAAAACGACTGCCGAGCTTCATTCGATAGTGTCGGTATTTTGCCGTAGAATTAGAGCAACTGCCAGGCTCGCTTTTCTGCCACATTCGTTTGCTTAGGATACTGTACCACTTGGTAAATTGACTCTTCTTCAAGCATGTAAGTCTTTTGCCAGCTACTGCGATCCACAGCCATCGGATTTCACATCATCAACACCCACAGTAGCACATCAAGTAGCAAATCTGCATTATATAGAGGCACCAAAATAACGTGTCGACCAATGCAGTGGTAAATCTTCACAAATGAGAGTGTTTACAAAGGCATCCACTGATTCACTTAGGATATAGGAGATTGGATTCATTTTGTTGCAAGCTTTGCTCTCAAATGTATTGCATTTTGTAACAATTTTGATGGAGAATGATTCAGAAGGGTGTCGAGATAGGCAGCATATGCCTATGCATAGGCACTGCAATTCCACATGTTTCAACAGCGACTAGTCCGAGAAACGAAGGGTTTATATTACTATCTGCAGTTACCTACCCGTGCTGCACTGTGTAATTCTACTGTTATAGTTCCTCGTAACAACATGCAACTGAACGGACGGCCTCCTTCAGTGCTTTAACGAAACCAGCCAACACCTGATGATCTGTTCTTAGGTACTGTCTCATATGCGAAACCATTGTAAATATAACAAACACCTGGAATTGTGTTGTACATTTGTTTCATTTTCCGTTGTGTCTAGTGCTTGAGTTGACGATGACATGTGCTTTTCATTCTTCGTTCTAATGCTCATGGTGCATTACTAGCACTAGTGCCCATTACAATCTGTAAACTACTCCTTTCACAGCTGTTCAATACTTGAATTAGCATGAAACAGAGCGTTTGATTTAAGTCCTTAAACTCTTCACCGTGCTCTTTTCCTTACTTGAAATTCTTCTTACCCCCATTTCCATCACCTCATACAGCTGGAGTGCAGTCATAGTAAAATCTTTGCCAAAACATTTGTAGTAAAGTGCCAAATTCAGCAAGCTACAGAGTTCCTTCTGACTGGTGGCAGTGGCCACGTCCTCAATTATTTGTACCTTATCCACTAGTTGTCATTTCGTCAGGCGAGATAGTGTGCCAAATAGTTTACCAAGAATTAAAGATAACGATGTTTTGTTGGGCATATTGTGCATTACTTGGGGAATGATGCGATTGATGCAATTTGCATCAGACCTGCGAATTTAGCTGCTACATTGCAGAGTTTAAAAGATACTGTTCAGAATTCACAATATTTCTTTGGAAACATAACCCCCAACTACTTTTCTCCTGCTTCTACTACTTCCACTTGCTGGTATCCTCGCCTATAATCTGATATGCAGACCCATTTTGGCCCATGTAGGGAGAGTAGCGAATGTTTGATGTGGAGCAGTGGCATGGCATCTTTGTCCTCTGCTGCGTTTATCTTCCTGTATTTGACGCACAACCTTAGACTTCCGTCATTCATCTTTACCAGAGAAATGAAGGCGGCCGTTGATTAATAGGATAGCTTTATGACCCCGTCTATAGCATAAGAGGTGGTGCACATTTGCCCGACTTACAAATGGTTCTAGCTCTGCCGGCATCTTTCTGCATCGTAGAGACCTGAGTCCTTCCTTGATCTTTAGTAGTCCGCTACTTTACAGGAAATGAAGGTCAAATACATAAAAGGATTTATGATACTACCACTTCCTACACCTCAGCACATGGTAGATTTGCCGCACTCTTTTCTCTTCTATATAGCGGAAGGGCCAGGCTATACCTCACAAGTGTCGGATACAAAAACTTTACTACTTACTTCACATGCAATGTTTTACCCTTCAAATTTACAGAAATTCTAATCACTTATTGCCCAGCCTTCCCTGGAGGTAAAAGGTCTATTCTTACTTTTTTCTCCTAGTTAAATGACATCTAACAAAAATGCAAAAATGTACGGTTAATCAATTACTTTAATCAGGCGCAACCATAAATTACTGACTTAAACACGAATTTAGACTCAGACTCATACCTGCAATCTGGCTAGCATTTAGACTCTGGCGGACTCCGGAAACCGGCTGTGTTGGTTAATTTCTCCAAAGGACGAACACACGACCTACCACGTTATCGACTGACCTGCCGATGGATTCTATTTGATGGACAGTATCCTATGCCAAGAGTTTCAGCCTATTTTGCAAACATGCACTGCCATTCTAAACCAATCAATTCACGTAGTTCTTGTCAGCTACCACTTGCAGCATAAAAAATGGAACAGTTTGGATCAAATTTGCACACAGTAGATAATATTGGAGAATCCGAAGGATTCAAGCCAAAAGTCGGCATTAACTCAACGCAATTTTCCTGGCTTTAATTGCTTCTTAAAAATGCATGAAAATTTTAACAATGTCTGCGCAATAAATGGCTCAAAAATTAACTAATCAATGAAAGGAGAAGCAAACTGACTGACAGATGGAACAAAAATGGATGTGTGGATTAGTTTGCAAGTCAAATGGAATTTGTAAAACATTGGCCAAAATGTTTAAATTCAACCTTAAATTTAAAGTTCATGGTAAATATCTGCTTCTTTTGGAGCTTTAAATTTTTCCAGGGGCATTTTCGCTGTTTGATGACTCCATGGCCGACGTACCTGACGTAGTTTGCAATATTAATCCAACTGACTTGAGGTTAATAAGTTATTTCTCTGGCCAGTGAGGTCTAGTTAACACTAGCAAGTAATGAATTTGTTTCCTTTAGAAATCATAGTGCGTGAGACAAGAATATTATGAGAGGAATCGCATTGCCCAGGTGACATTTTAAAAATATTTGATAACAAGAACCAATTTGCAAAATTTCATGTTTCCTGAATTGCAAGACCCTTATTTATCGGACTGAAATTTAACGCCAACAAAGGTGACTGACATACACAAGAAAACCTGAGTACTTCGGTCAAATGTTCGTGTTCGCCCAAACCTCGATACTTTGGCTCTCCTAGCACGGCCTTTGTTGGCTCTGGTAAGTATATCCCATCTCTTCACAACTCGTTAATTTACCCATACGAACCAGCCTAGCCATTTTTAAATGTTACACTCGTATGCCGATAGCATTTGAATGCGCGCTGTTCACATAATACCGGGTAATATTTTCATCCAGATTGATGATTTTGTGCTTGAGTGGATGAATTGAAGGGTGGTTGGATAATCAACACCTCAGTTTGTGCACATACTTATCGAGATATGAACTTTTTTGAGCAACCACACTGGGGCAGCACATAAAATACTACATTCCTTAAAATCAAATTGAGGCTAACTGCTGCTTTTAATCAGTTGTAGCCCAACTTAAGTTAATCGCTACTGAATGAAGATCTTTACATCAAGTTGATCAAGCATGCGTCCAGTGCTGATTTGTGTTTAAATCATGCATACGGTTGAGAACGGATACAGTTGATTTCTTCACATTCTCCCTAATCGCAGTGCAAATACGGTGGCTAGATCTTGTAATCCTCACCCACGATCGGTTGTAATGGACGCTTACAAGTGCTTGGTGTGCTCTGCGACATTCAGCACCCACAGTTTACTCCGAGCGCATGAAAGTCACAAGCTCCTAGGTAGGTGACGTTCCATTTAGCTTACACTTTTCTATTACCCTGTGTATGTGCGAGTGTGTGTATGTGTACCACTTATAAGTGCATACATAAGTGCACATATATATAGCGACCTCACGGTAGTTAAATAATAGTTGAAGGAGACTAAGTGGACCAACTTGGGTTTTGCTATGATTGACGACTTGGGCAACAAATGGTCTAATCAGGCTACCCATGTTTTTGTTAGCTACCGCATCATTTTACTTTTTCTACTCCCCAACAAGTCTTCTTTAAATAAATGTATATGTCGAGCTTCAACAAGCCTAAAAAGTGGTGATACGCTTAAAATAAATCTATTGGGAACGGCCTTTAAATGACTTCGCCGTAAGCGAATGACATTTCAATGTGATAAATTGACAGCAGTTTCTGAAATCATTTCCACTTGTCTAGCTGAAAAATAGGTATTTGAAGGTATGGTTTGATCCCACGTCATAAAATATCTGTAACGACTAGTGATCATTTCTTCTCCGTAATTATCTTCCGAATTCCATAAGCAAGAACAAAGGCACTTTCATATGCACTCAGCTAGAGCTTGGATTCTACATGGTTGACTGATGAGCTGATGCATTAAACTGGGTGTTGCACAGTGTACTTTTGTTTTGCAGGCATGATGAGGGATGATTGCAGCGCAATAGTCGTAAGTGTAAAGGTTGAAATGGATAACTTTGTGCGCTTTTCTTTGTATTCGTCAAAATCCACACAGTGTCCGACTATAGTTACCAACCTACGTTATACCTTCGGTTGCAAGGTGGGTCGTTGTGTAAAAAGTGGATCTGAATGCACTCCTCATGATAGCTAGTTGTCGGACTTGCACTTTCAAGTATGAAGATCATGGAAACAAGAAAAACGATACAAAACGCCGTCATTTTATGCTTACCATCGATAATTGACCACTGTTATTTGGACATTTCCTCTTCTTCAATCATAGGACGTACGACTCAGGATAAGGCAATAAGTAACTTTTACTTGTCCTAGCAAGCTGCTGAGTATTCGCTCATTTAGCCCTACCTATACATTGTTGCCACATTTTCACAATCTTACAGATACCACCAACTCCCCCCATTAGTTCGAAGATGCTGATGAACAGCACTGCCATTAAAATCCTGTGACTAGTGTCCAGTCCACCATTTGATAAATAAACTTTATGCAGTGGCTGGACATTGCTGTGAGAAATCACTGTGCATAACATCTTTCACTTTACCATCTGGTACTGCTGAGTTTGGAATCACTCTGGCTGAACACATGCATTCCTCAGCAAACATGTTGTTCCTCTCTTTTTGTAGTCGGAGTACGTAAAACAGTTTTGTCAAATTGGATTGATAATATGCAAACAAGATGTTCTTATCAATCCAGCATAATATCCTTAGTGTATTCCCCTACGTATTGCTGATTCTTTAGTTTGGGTTATTTAACCATTAACACTTGATTTAGAACATCAGACGTTTTGCTGGAAGAAATGCCTTACTGATTCTCGTCTATCAAAAGCGCGATGATCGTGCTCAGAAGAACAGGACGTGCAAATGGTCAGCCCTCATATAGGCAGCTTTCTGGGTAAGGTTGTCAATTCCTTCAGTCAACCAAACATCATTGTCTTCAAGGTGACCTAAATAAATGAAATTTAAGGATTTTCCTTGTTTAGCCTATTTCCTCAGACTCAGTCTTGGTGAAGGCGCCATGGATTTTGCACACCACGGTAATGAGCCTTACCTCAGAGAGGACTGCAGAAATGGTCATTTGGCACACACGAATTGTGACAAGCACAACGGTTAGAATGCGCTCAGAGGTCTTTAACCGGGGCCAGGGGACCGCGCTGCTCTCACCTTGTTCAGTCCTTGCTGTCGTCGAGTCATATGGTACCAACATAGATGTGGTGAAGTGGTGTCGACTCGGACCCGCCTTCAGGTCACTAAAGCATCGTGGTGGCTGGCAATAAAAAAGGATCACAAGGCAGGTCCTCCTGTTAGACCTGCGAAACCACCTAGATGGGTTGCGCCCTCTTTATAATGCCCCATCCCCCTTTTGGTGACAATTTTGGTCTCAGGAACCTTTGAGTAGAGATTGATAGAGTGCAACAATCTTCTCCAGCATTCATGGGTTAAAAATGATTGATATGCCGCACCGGCACTTAGCGGTGTCATTGGAATCTGCGCGGTGGTACCTAAGTGAGAAGGCAGGTCAAAAGGTCTGTCTCGAGACCCTGTATCCTCTAAAGGGGGATCCGTGGACAATCCAGGATTCGCACCAAGTGAACGGCCTTGTGAAGACTTTAAAGAAGGTGGTACACGCTGGGAGCCTTAATCGAAAACAGGGATAGGTGCGCTTGCAAAATATGGTTTACTCGCATCATTGCCATCGACGAGGATTTGTTGAGCAGGACTATCAATTACGCTATCTTGAGCATGACCACTAGGTCGAACATAACATGAACGTGACTTTAGTGTGCATTTACCTTCAACGTTGTCCGTGACTGAAACTGTGGTAACAAAAGCCGATTAGCATAAACGAGTTTTTTCGCCTAGCTGTTGAATTCCGTGCATCGTGAGAGCAATAAATCACGGTAACAAATGGATGGGTGAGCCTGAAGAGGCATATTTAAGAGCCGGCTGATGCTGTACACGTACAGATTGGCTATTATTTGGAGCAGAGTGCATAAATCACTCACTTCTCTATGAGAACGTGCTGCCTTCGTTGCTCAGCGCTCATGGTCGATACCTTCTTCCTCCTCACACCTCTACTGTTGATCTGGCTATCTGACGTCGGGAATGCCTCTTTTCCTGTCGCGCCCCCATCTTCATCGCCGCTTTCTCAGTAGCTCCTGGAAATGGAGACGCTAATGGTTATGATGAAGAGGGGGTGAGGGAGGAGAAGTGGGAGGAGGAATGTCCTATTAAATGCGCAATTCAATGGGAACTGCTATCCGAACTCCATGAAGTATGTTGATATACTATTTCCTTTCATGGGTTTGTCATTCCCGACGTGAATATTTGTCAAGTGTTGCTAAATCGCATAACTGCGTTAAATCTAACTGACCATCATCTCATGCGGTGGAGTTAAGGAGTAAAACGATTTGAATGCAACTTTTATTCTTTAAGACACTTCTGTCTTGGAAAAGTATTTTGGGGTCATGAAACATGTCAAAGTTGGCAGTGGGTGGTCGGAAGCACACGTTTTGACAGCTAATTCACCACTTAATGACTCAAGATCGAAAAGTTAGGTGATGGTAGATGCAACTGAGAGACATATGATATAACCTGTAGCATACGATAGAGTGGAAGGCAAAGCAGATCCCTTCTGTTTTGACAATTAGAAGTCTCATCAAGATGACAGATTCTACGAAAGATCTTCCCTTGCCATAGCTTTGCTTCTAGGCACCTATCGCGCTTTATTTTCACCGTTGCAAAAGCTGGTCTTCGTATGCGGTAGTTTTTCGCTTACTACCGCCACCAGCATTTCGTTTCTGTGCACCAATGCCTTGCGGCAAATGTTTTTGCAATGTTCTAACACCATTTCACCGCTCTTTATTTAACAAAAATAACATAATAAACCAATTTTTGTGTAAGGTTAATATATCATGCTCAGCAGTAATTGTTGGATCTTGCTCATAGAAATTCCACCACTTGTGTGTATGCTTGGCGTATCTTGTTGCAAACGTGAAAGCAGTTTATTTTTAAGTTGCCGACATTGGTGCCACGTCAAACTTTGCCTTTTGAAGGAGCCATAATTGCAGGAGCATATGGCAGTGCAATCCTTTACTAGGATTGTGGCCACTCCAAAGCCGATTAACAACACTACCTCCACTTACACAACCACACAACCAAGGCAAATGCACATTAGGAACCGGATTTAATGCTCAGAAGAATGTTGCAAGCACAGAACTAGCAGTCATGGTCGTTTCAAATGGCCGCTTCGGCTCAAGTCAACAGCACTTTCATGTCTCAGAGAGCTAACCGTTAACTTCAAACACTCAATATGTGCTTTCATTTCTATCGCAATGATATTGCCAATTTTACGTCACCCTTGTTAGGTGTCGAAATTAAACTCATTCATAAAGTTATGCATTTTACGGCTGTTAACTTGCGTTTCAATTTATACCTTCGCTCGCACTGTTCTTCACGCACCGCAATTGGTTTGCCATGGGAGTGTGTCAACAAGCGCGATTGTATGCCAGCTGATATGACCCCTAATTCTCACCTGTTTCTCTTCTGATGCAGTCGCCCCCCACCAATTAGCTTTAGTCTTGCGACAAAAGGAGCATAAAAATGAAGGCTACTGCAACTGAGCAAAGACATCACCTCGCTGACATGTAGCTCTTTCTCCATAATAGCATACCCTTACTGAAGGCGCTTCTACTACTCTCTATTCTGCGTTACGGTGAATTACAAATTGCCCTTTGTTATCGCATCTTGCACAGGCTCCACCGTCGAGTCCATAATTAACAGCATCCGGAAGGATGCGTCACAATTCTTTTCCACGCATGCTAACAAATTCCAAGCAGAATATGTTGAANGGCTTTGCTCGCTNCTTGCCTCGATTNCATTCTACGAGAACTGGGCAATGGAGAGGCAATTTATACCCTCAGCATTTGCATCAATGCATCCCAGTTGGTCATAACTCCTCCCNTCTGCAGTATGTTATGTACAACATGCTGTGCCAAATTGTCTTAACCTTCCTTTTTCCCTCGTCAAAGGACTCCAGCTGAAAATAGTGCACAATAATTTCATAAATCTCTCATGCAAAAGCGAAAATTGTGGACGAGTCGAAACCAAAATAATTTGCGCGTTTCTTCCGATGCAGAACTTGCAATCGTGCTAGTACACCTCCCGCATTTACTTCTGCTCTTCGAGAGCAATGTGGTTTTAGTATTCCAGACAATCTAAGTCAGTTTGCTTTTTCGCCTGACATTTGATATCGAAGTCCCATAATTTGCACATTTAGATCGCGGAGAAAGTGAAACGTTGGCGAATAAAGTTGGATGTTTCGGTACGCGTGAACCAGGCCGTGCATCCTGAGGTCAAACTGCAATTGTCAATCACCGTGCACCTTTAGTAGTAAATATTGTGCCGCTGCATACCTTCCTCAATAACGCCTGCAATCCAAATAGCTTCTACCCTTTGCAAGCGGATCGGTCCTAGCCTTAGCCCTTGAAACCTAATCCAGTGTACAATGGCCTGGGAAGCTTAGATACATGCACTAAAAGATAACTTTGAGATGTAATGCGCTAAATCATGACATCGTGTAGGTAACCAGGACCGCATGTGTGAGCATGCTCTCTAATCAACTTTACACGACTCGATTTCTCACACCGTTCATTTGATTCCTCGCAGCTTGTAATTCACGCATCATTAGACTCGCAGTGAAATTTAGAATGTTATTTCTCAGGAGTCGTGTCATTAACTGTGGTATGATGAGATGGAGTGATTTACTTTCCCCACAACATGTCTGGTGGTATTAATCATCGGAAGTGATTATCTTAAGACTCACTTCTCCAATTACTTACCAGCTATCTGCATTTGTCCGATGACTCTCCTCATTAAATTGCGCCTCTTGAAACGATGAATATCATATGCTGCAGACCGGTAAATCAACGGGGGTTGTGACAGCGTTGGCAGTAGAGCCAAAGGCGTAAGGACTGCAGTAGAGGTAGGGAAGGGCGAGATCTCTCACGAAACAGTGCTCTAAACTTTTGGGAAAAAGTTAAAAACAGAAATTTCGGAAACCACTTGCAGGCAGCAGTTTTGCGTTGAGGCATTCGCGCTTCAAGCATGTGAGTAAATGTAAAGTAAGGGAAGATTTTGAGGCTCACAAAATGGATGTTGTTTTGGAAAAAACGCTTTAATTAATTATAGGCCATGAGTGTCGTCTGGCCGTCAATCGCGATCTTGATTATGTCTTCAATGTAGCTGCTAAATTGCAGGCCCATTTGGCAAGACAATGTGCCGGCTGTCGATTAAAGCTTAGTTTGGCTGCCTTATTGCAACGGTCTTATTTAAGCTGCGAACAATTAAGAGGGTTCTTCTGGCTCGAAAATCTGCGAATTTGCTGACCCAGATGAGGGCGATATTCTTCTATCACCAATAGCCACATTAACACAAAATTGATTTTGCTCAAATCAGCTAGGTGATCAGCAATTTAAGTAGAAATGATTTAAAAAGCAGGATTTTTGCAATCCACAGGTATCCGAAGGCAGCTTCCGCTTGTGAATCATCTACAGCTTTAACTGTTTACCAATTGCTTCCATGGTGAGTGTTAGTGGCAAGCGGATGCGAATGCCTTTAGCGAGATTTACACGCTCGTTACTTTTCTTTTACCTTCTGCTGCTGTGGTGAAGAACAGCGCTGATTTCGCACGAACTCGTTATAATTCGTGCGCCTATCCCAGTTACATCTCTGGCAATTTAGACAATGATAGGGCAGGTAAAGGGACAGATTGACTACCCCGGTTCCGTTCATGCTCCACGCGGCTTCCATCATCGGCCTTTTACTCTAGCAACCTGCCTCCTCTGCCTACGTAGCTTAACTACCAAAATGCCTATATGAGTGAATGCAACCTCCTCACATGCGATGAACGCGTTCCATTTACCTCAATCATTAACATGAATAATTTACTGCCATTGCTTGCGCCTAGTTTCTCACTCTGTACTGTTTCATCTGCATAGCTAGCTCTCCAATCCTCATTTGATGGGTTAACGACAAATCCGCCGAAAAGACGTCGCAGTGCCTCATGAGCTCCACGGAGGACCCAGCTTCCCTACCGCAATCGCCAAAGGTGAGGTCAATTAGAGGAAGATTAGAACGAAATCCCTTCTCCTAAGACACGCAGGAATTGCAAATTAGTTGAGAACCTTGGTCTGCTACTGCCAGGATGCTTATTGAGTGGCGAGAAGGTGCCGACTACTTTCACCTCTACTTGCGCTTTTGCCAGCTCATACCATTATGCTTCTGCTTCTGGTATGCCATATCTACGAACGAAATAATGATTGAGTGACTGGCGAAATAAGAGGTGCAAAAGAGTATATAACCTTGGTGATAATGACGAAGACGCAGCCACGTAACTGATGAAAATGCATGGATGCTCACCCAGTACGACGCACCCCGCCTCTCTCAGAGACGCCTCATCCACTTCCTCGTTGGTTCACGCCCGCACTTCTACTCCTACCATAAAGTCTTAACTCTGTTTTTTTCGTTACTTCTTTTATATTTTCTTCCTTCATACCTTCCCCGTTTCCCCATCTTAGCTACCTTCGTCTCCTTTACCATCTCCTTTGTCTTCGTCTACGTCACTTCCAATGCCCATCTGATATAGGCATCGGCACCCTGTCTATGGAATGGTGTCCACAGCCAGATATATCGGAATCAACTATTCACAATGTCCATGGAATTCGGAGGTGTGTTTGCAAAGCACTTCGCCGCTCCACTAAAATGATGGCAACTAGGTGGTGATGCGCACGGCCACTACAAAATAAAATTATTGTACGTAGGATTTTGAATGCAGGAATATTCTATCCATATGGTGAATAGTATGAGTAGTGGAGATTTCGTTATTTTGGTCGCTTCAGGCACATTGACGTTAATCTGTAAATGTCAGCGTCACCCATCCAATTTGTCCATGGTTATGCAAGCTGTCTTCTGAGCTTTGGCCTTTCCTGCCAAATTTTAGCTCTTTGGCTAGGAGGTTACCCTTTTTAAAACCGAAGCAAAGTGAGCGTGCCAGCGTTGGCAAGAGTGTCATCTAGTGCATGTGGAAATTGCCGAAATACAAGTGTTCTTTTGTGACATCGTGCATCATGAGATGGTCGAGAGCATAGAAGCACGTGGAGCAGGACTGTCACGCGGAGGGTACAGAGACGACGAGAAGGGTATAAAAGGCGACACATCTGAGCAGGCAAGTGAGTATCAAAGGAAGCAAGAAGATAATCAGAGAAATGGGATTCGGTGGCTGGCCATGTTCATATCCGTGGAAGTGGGCACCGTGGAGTGGTGTCATACAGGGCTCGCAGTGTGGTGAGAAGAGTGCGTGGTCATCATGGGTGGTGCCACAATGTGAGTCGCCATGCGCATGGTCATCATGGGCGGCGCCGCAATGTGGCAAGCCGTGGGGATGGTCGTATCCGTGGTGGTAGAGCAGCCAACTGACACTGAACAAGCTCTCCTTAACTTCCTTCTTGCTATATAACACTAGTGCTGATTGTGTGTAGCCATTTCTAAATAAACGATTGTGCAGCTGATCCAGCTGTGTTTTTCACATTGCTAAGCAGCAATCATGTGGTACAAGGGCAGGGTGCTGAAGGGAGTATGAACCCATGCTCCAAGCAAATGCATTAGTCAATTTGGCTACCAGTCTGTAAGCCAGTCAAGTAGGCAATCTATCGGTCAGTGAATCAGTCACTCAACCGAGACACCGGTACAATTGGGAGTAGAAGGGAGAAAAGAGAAAGCGCAGACGCACTTATGTCGAATTGACTCAGGGGAATGGAAGAAGAGAATGCGGAGCGGGATAATGCGAGTCCATTAACGTAAATAAATTATTGAGAAACAAATGCAGCATGGAGGAAAAAACGAAAACCAACGTATTAAAGGAGGTGGGATAGTGGGGACTGCGGGTTAGCAGCGAAGAGAGAAACATGCAATGACTGAGATTTAGGCTGAGGAGATAAGGTAATCACTAATACCCGTCTGCCCATCATCCACCCACTTTGTACGATCTCATTGCTCCGACCCATGTGTGCACTTTTCAATCGTCTATTCACATACCCATCTATCCGTCTGCAGGACCATGTTGTAGGCACCAAATTACTGCATTCATTTATTCTTTCATCCGAATTTGTAGTCCATCGTGCGCACGAGCACACATTCACACCTTCTGGAAGTTCAATTCGACTTGGATCTTTGATTTTTGCCTCGGAGATTTTAAACTTCTTTGGATTCACCCCTTAAATAAAGCTAGCCTCCAAGGCACTTGGGGTGCTGTTATGAAGTTGGCAGATTTTCATCCACTCCGGAAATATCTCATTTTCTACCTCCAAACCCTTAAAGCAGAAGCAAACTTTTTCACTCCCTTCTTTCTGCTCTTAGGTTCTATCACCTTTCTACCACCCTCAGTGTCCACCTGAACCTTTCTACAATATCTTTCCATTAACCTCCGCTTTAGGTCTCTTAATTTCAGCTAACTTGAAAGCACTAATTCTTCAACAAGGCAGAGCTGTGAGATCATCGAGAGTAGAGAAGCTTTTTGATGATATTAGGAGCGGGGGAGTAATGAATGAGCAGGGACTGGAAGAGCATTAACTTGGCTATTTGCCTTCCTAAGTGTTCTTCTTTTGCTCTTCCATATCAAAAGGGTTACAGTAATGAAGAGAGTGCAATGGATATAACGGAATTGGCATCAACGGATTGTCGCGCTCTCCCTCTGCTGCGACAGTTGCAAAATTATACCAGGAAATAAAGTGTTATAAATGAAGGGGATGCTGGACGTAGATGAGGAGAGGAGATGTGGAAGAAGTGGGAGTTGGATGGAGTAGTGAGGATGGGGATGAAGCCATGTAGAAGTAGGGTGTAATGGAGACGCGGAAGAACCGTGCTTGTTCACCAACTTATCCACTCTTTTCTTTTTTTATTCTACTTTACGTCTTTCCAATTCCTTGCGAAGGGTTGCATCCAAGGTTCATAGATCCATGACTGACGCGCCCTTACGGCACGCCAGGTATTACTAGAAGGAAGATGGTATATTGCAATTGGCAAGCAGATGTCACGGAAACGAGGGGCTCGCCACAGACGAGCAAGTACCAAAAACCAAGCTACGGCATCGCTTTGAACTCAGATGGAATAATTCTAGGATATTTTAGCACAACTATCGGTTGCAACATGAGGTCATTTTATGTATGTTTGTCCAAGCAGCAAAACAAAGGCGTCAATCAATCAGGCGATCGGTCGAAAGCCTGCAAAATTTGTCATTTCGTTCGTCGATGAGTCAGTTAGTCAATCAAGAAATTAGTTGGATTGGGACTTGAAACAGCAGCATAAGGAAGAAATAGAAATGGCGCACTGACCCACTGAGGTTCCTGGTTTCTGTTAGCAGTGGGCGAATTCATTTGTTCATCTTAAAACTCTGCCAGATGAGCGCATGTTTAGCGCCACCGATTTAGTACAGCACCTTGACCAGTTTCTCATTCAGCTCCTTTCATCGGCTTACCGCATCCACAAATTTTGCACTAAATGCTCATACCCTGGTAAGTTGTGCCTTGTCTGCGAGTCCTGCACCGTCCTCTTTCCCGATGTGTTACAACGAAAACGTCTCCTTTACTCACTTGAGCTGAATAATTTCGGGCCAATTGTTTTCCTGTGTCAAAAGTCCCGATCTAGAAAGTGTTGTTTAAAGCGAAGGCGCCGCAGCGCTGCTCAGTGAAGACTGCAGAGTGCGGAGTTTTATGCAGAGGAGCGTCTTACCGGAGGCCATTGTCCCCAGTTTCATATGGGTGTGTTATGAATGTTCGTGGCGCTAGTAACGACACGCCGCTGGTGTCAGATTGCAGCTCCTCTAGTTACGTCTCCAAGAAGATGTGTCGCAATATTTGCTACCCACGTCGGTCAATTGCTCTGCCACCACGGCAACAACAAGGTCACCTTTTGTCATATGCATTCAGCGTACTGTGTGGGTACAACTGAAGTAAAACGCTTTCCGTGCAGCTTTGCATAATACACCTTTTCAGCAGATCTTCGCGAGCTCTCGGACTGCTTTTGCTGTAATAAAGTGCGATTTTATCGAAATTAGGGCTTTATTCTAGGTTTTTACCCAGGTTGCCGTGTTTTACTAGCATATTTTAAGCCATTTCGAAGTTTCAATGACTAGTCAATATGAAACCCTTAACTGCTCTGTCTTTCTTGCAAGCTGCTTTATGTTGATATGATTGCCAGTAACTCATGCCAGATTAGAAAACGGCGATCTGACTGGCAATCGCTCATCTTTACGGACACTTTAAGGGGAAAATCATAGGCGAATTTGACATTAATGCCACACCCAGCGTTACAGGGCAGAAGGTTGGATCAGTTAGTGAGATCTGAAGAATTTTACTGCACGCATCCATCAATTCATTGTTAGTTATTGCTCTCTTGTATGACAGATGAAAGATCAACCGTCCTCTGCCGAAGTTTGGTATTATTCCTCTATGGCAATTGGTCTGCGATGCAAGTAATTTGCCTTTAGTCCCTTAAACATCAGCCGTGAAGGGCGAGTTGCACTGATCAACGATGACAGACAGGAATCTGTACAGCATGCAGGCACTCTGACATGTGGCTTAGCCAATTGCAGTAAAGGACAGAAGGAAGGTGACAGAGGTGGCAATTAGGATGGTGGTGATTTACCTGCCAAAGCATCGATAAGTCTTACTGTTTATTGTGTTCACAGCGTAATAAACAACTATGCCTTCTGCCTGCCGATCAGCAGCATTGGCGACATACATCGGAGCACAACACCCACACGCGGGATCACGTATTAATCGCCTTCTTTAGATTGTTGGCCAATTCCACCAATTCTTCACAACCTTCTCAACTCAACTTTCCCAAAACATTTTCAGTACGACAATCAGGAACTGCTAAGGGAGATTTTGTGTATTTCGGCCTTGCGAAATCATTGTAACAGCATTCTACTGCAGGTCTAGCTTCTGCTTCCCCAGTGACTACACGGTTTGCATTTTGGGAATGAAGGAGTGGAAGAGGGTGAGATTTGATACAGTTTGTTGCGGACATTAGCACTTTGTTCATCTAGACACACCAAAGTCTTTTTTTTGTCCCGTTCCCTCTTTTGCATTTGTGCAGTGCTTACTGGAGCATTGCGGGGAAGCCAAACATTGCCAGTGCGTTTTCATCGTTTGGCTCTGCCGATATGTTCAGTAGCTGATGGGCAAGGAAATCAGAGCATGTAATTGTGGAAATGGGGACTAAGGGTGGTAGGTGGAGGTACAACTAGTTGCCATGCAATGTGTACGCACGAAGGATTCGTTTTGACATTCCGCACAAGTTTCTTGCCTAAGGGAAAAAACGTGTGCAAAGTGAAGGCATGAAAATAGATAGGGCACAAAACATGAGCTCCTGGAGTGCCCTGACCAAACAATGTCTACAAAAGAGATAAATAGTAGAGAAAAATGTTCTTACACGCTACTAAAAATCTCAGCACAGTGGAAAGAATTAATGATTTGGACACAAATTAACAAATTAGTTGTTAGCACCTATTCATCGAAAATTGAGTGCTTGGAAATTGTGAAGTGTCTCGTTTTACGGTGGCCATAAGTTAACTCATAATTTGCTGAGTGTTGTGATTTAATCCACGAATAATATTGCCTTTTGATCAAAAAGACAGGAAATTTCCCGCACTCATTCACCGTTGTCTTTGCAAGTAGTAGTAGAAATTCTAACAAAACAGACTCTCCGCGAAACTGCAAATAACCTTATTATCTCCATGCCGATTGCGCATTACAATAAAAGAAAAATGCTGAAAGTTCTTTCAATGTGGGGTATTTGGAGTGGTGCATGCAGGTCAAGGTAGTTTGTCTAACGATAGTAAAAGTAAGCTGCAAAATATCATCAAACAATATGCATGTAGTTAAATACTAACTGTTAGCTTGCTAAATGACGATTTCGCAAGTTCAATTTCTCGAAGTTTTAGTCTATTAGGTCATGCAAAGTCCACTTTTCTACCCAAAATTAACAAGCCCAAACATAACACCAAATTGTCCTGATGTTTAACCTTTTTTCAATTTAATAATGTCCGGACATTTTGATGCATCAGTGGTGTTGCACAGACGCTAATCGGATTGAGTTAAAACATAACCATACAAATTCACCCACAGCCAACAGAAAACCAGATCTGCAAATGCCTCCAGACATTTCTTTTATTCAGGCAGCGATGAATGCAGCATTAGTTGTCCTTAAATGGCTGACTTCCCCCAAATTGCACCAGCGCATAACACCATGTTTTGCGCTAGAGCGAAAATGGATAGGCTTGCGTTCTGTCGAGTTTCCAAACAAGGTACTAATAATAAGATGAAATTCACAATACGAGGTCTTCAATGCAGATTTTGCTGCTATGCTACTCTTCGAGGATCACTGAAGATTTGAGCCCCACCATGTTCAACACCCTCATCCATTTGTATCACTTGAAATTAACTTCACATTTTACCCGCCATTAGCACATACACGTTTTGCCACTAAGTAATATTCATCGAAGAAAAAAGGACATGCTGCCAGGCGTGGTAGGCTTCTGCGAGAAGACGTGAAGACCCATTCGTTTCTCCTACAACCTGATTTCGCTGGCATCTGCTCCACTTTCTATGGAATTGTGCGTTATCAGCTGTCCAGTCAATGTGTAGGGGGTGAATGCGGAGATGAACCAGTGTGTTCCCTCCTTCTGCCCAACAATGTGGCTTTAGGTTTTACTACCCATGGTGGCTTCCAATCAGTCATAGTCATTAGGTGAGAGTCTATCTTAAAGAGCACGCTCTCTATGCATTTGAGTCCACCTCACCTAGCGTAATTCGACCAAATGCCTATGGCCACATCCACCTCCCACTCTGTGCTGATTGGATTACTTGCCTACACTGCTGATCCCACGGTGCCATCTCGTTCGGATTAGTGGATTTGTTTAACTCAGCGTCAACTATGAGGTCTTACACATTCTACACCTCTAGTGTACACGCTCACCCACCCATCAATACTGTCACATAAACATCACCTGTCTCTGATCTCAAAAGCACACGGTCTTTTTCAAAGATTCCGCCATTTATTAGCGCACCTAATTAGAAGTTCCCCTTGGCTAATGCTTCTCTGCAATACACATGGAAGGCAGCTCTACGGAAACCGTGTTCCTTTTCTCTACCGGCACAAATCAATTGACAAGTAAAGCCAAATTTCAGAAAATTTGAGGTTCATCATTTACACCTCCAGGTGTGATTTTAATCCACCTCGAATCGTCAGAGGACACAAAATACCGCATCGCGTGTGAAGCCTGATTCGACACCCTACTGAATCATCGCCTATTAAAATTGTTACCATGCAATGCATTCGAGGGTGTAGTTTGCCGCAAAATAAGCTGAGTCGCGTACATCCCAAATGAATTGGTAGACACCTTCGCAGATTTCGCCATTTTTGAATATTTACCCCGCTACTGCTGCATTCGTCAAGCTACGCTTTCCACGCCTCTATTTGATGCAGATCTGCAAGTCGTTTTATACCGTGCATGCCATTGACTTAGATCCCTTTGGCTCTTGATCGTGCTAGCTGGCAATAACGATCAAACAGTTAAAATAGGCTCAATTTCTCTGCGTAGAGCGGTGTCTTGAGCAAACTACTTCAGTATTAGAGCTAGCCTAGTCGTTACAATTTCGCAGCAAAATACCTTCGCTAACGGAAGTTGGACAGCAGAAATTTCTCTGCAAAATCGGATGTGCTTATGCTCTGAATTCTGAATGCTCTGTTAATTTCGACTCATCTCTTGTCAATACCTCCAACTCCTTAAGTCATCCAACTGTCTATCGCCCAAAATGACTAAGCAGATCTAAGTCAACCAGTAGGGAAAATTAATAGTGCAGATGGATTTGTGAGTAGTATATAATTCTGCTCTAGTCAAAGCTGATTTAAAATGCCTTAAATGTGGAATGATCCAACTATTATTCCTCCTGTCTATTTGCCACAGTCAAGAAGATATTCGCAGACAGCTCCCAACTCCAACGAGCTTCTTGATCTCATCTACATTAGTCGTCGTCTCAATCCTCACCACGCCGAGACTAGCCATCTCAACCGCCTGGACTTCTCCCGTGCCAAGGTGGCCACTGGATATTAAGCGCAGGTTAATCGTCCACCCACTGTATATAAGCAGCAATTGTATTTGTGCCTCACTGTGGCCTGCTTGGGGCGCGTTCGAAGTGAAATCAATGGGCATGGTTTCGGTCAGAAGCTTCGTCATTCGGTTGTCCGTGGAGTTTTCAGATGGTAATGTGCTCCTTAGTTCCATCCCAGTTCTTGTTTGTCTCCACCTTCAGGGTCTCACTCTTACTTCCATTTGCATTCACCCTCCTCTCCATTTCTTCCTTCACCGCATTCTCTTCTCGCACACCCAGTCTTTCATCATCTTCAAACACACACACACACCTATGCAATGCATGTATCAGAGCATCTCAATCATGCGCCTACCTGTGTCTTCTTCCTCTCCATCTGACCAGGCATCTGTGAGGCAGAAGAAACTCCAGCTCAATTCACTGTCCCACTCACCACCACACATCTCTCCTCTCAACTCACCACGTCAAGCACAATCACCTTCGTGGTAATCCACAATTTGCACAGGCAACGCTCCGGCTGGTCGACAAACTGCAACAAACAAAGGCACAGTGTAAAATTTACCAGTTGCCTTGGCACCGAAGTCACCGAAGTCTATTCACTGTCCCACTCACTACCACACATCTCTCCAATCAACTCACCAAGTCAACTGCAATGAGAAGCAAAATCACCTTAGTAATATTCCGCAATTTGGACAAGAAATGCTCCCGCTGGTTGATGAACTGCAACGAACAAAAGCACAACGGAGTATTCACTAGTCGCCTTCTACAGTGCACCGTTTGAGGGTCTACATCGAACGTCA
>LN902597.1:0-13146 GCA_000469725.3 Echinococcus multilocularis | reverse complement strand
AAATGGTTGACAAGCGGGGAGTTGCGTCTGCAGTCGTGTGCAGCTTGATCCACGCACGCAGCTTAATGTGATTTCAAGCTGCATTGCTGTGTCCAGACTAGGAGTAACCACCACGATTGCATCCCCATGAAATTGTTTTGCACTCTCTCACTAATCATGACCAGAATTAACTCAAAACATGCATCCTGAGCAGAGTCGAGACAGCACTTCTTAATCATTCGCAGCAGTACTCGCAAATGCAGTCTAGCAGGCATTTACTGAGGACAGATTGACTATTTCACTCTTTAATTCTCAATGCCAGCCTCTACAACATCTTCGGGTAAGTGCCCATCCCACTGCATTTTGACTGAGTAGCGTGAATGGAAGAGCCGTCTCTCCAGTGCTCTCTACACTTCGTGGCTGCATACCAGCAGTGGTGCTGATGCTGTGCTTTGTTCTTCGGCGTTAGCTTTGACTCGACATCAGGCATTTGATCGTTTGGCTAAACGCTTTTCCATAAAACACTTACAATTTCGTTGAGTAAAGCAAAAATCTGATTGCACTATGAGCAGTGGCGTTTGAACGTGGTCATGCAACTACCTGTTGAGGGAGATAACCGTGCGAATTGTTTCCATTGCACAGGACCTGCATCGACCCCCACCACTAGTGGTAAGATACTACTCCATGCTTCAAACACGTGTCGTTTCATCAGCCTACATTGAGTGAGGACGGATCGGTCACTCTACTTTTTGATTATGCATACCAGCTTCCACAACATCTTCGGGTAAGCGTACTTTCCACTGCACTTTTCGACGCCGCCTCACCGATCATGCCTTTTAAGCTGAGAAGGCCTAATGGAAAGAGCCATTTCTCCATTGTTATCAACACTCGGGTTAGTGTAGCCACACACAAGTAATGGTGCTGATGCTGTGCTTTGTTTTTCGGCGTTGTCTTTGGCTCGACATCGAGTAATGCATCACTTGCCTAAAAGCACCTTCCGTTTAACACCATCAACTTTGCGGGTAACATTAAAATCGGATTGCACTATGAGCAGTAACATTTGAACGTGGTCATCCAACTATCTTTTGATCGAGTTAACCGTGCAAATTATTTTCATTGCGCAGGGCCTGCACAGACCCACACTACCGGTGGTAAGATACCAGTCCACGCCTTAACACGCATCCTTATATCAGATCGGATTAATAACTGCAACTTTTGCTTGTCCATACCAGCTTCCACAACATCTTCGGGTAAGTGCGCATCCCACTGCATTTTTACTGAGTAGCTTGAACGGAAGAGCCATCTCTCCAGTGTTCTTTACACTACTTCACTGTGTTAGTAGTGGTGGTGCTGATGCTCTGATTCGTTCCTTCGCGTTAGCTTTGACTCCACATTCAGCATTTGCCTATACGCTCTTTCTGGCAAACACCCTCAATTTCGCTGAGCAACCTTAAAACCTGATCGCATTAGGAGTAGTGACATTCGGACTTGATCATTCAATTGTCTGTTGAGCGAGATAACCATGCGAATTGCTTTCACTGCACAGGACCTGCACAGACCCACCCTACGGGTGGCAAGTTACTAGTCCATGTTTCTAACACGTGTCGCTTTATCAGCCCTGAAAGCATGAGGCTTTACGCTTTGACCTGCTACAAACACGGCAATTTTCTGGCAATAGGACGCCCGATTTTACCAACTCTTATCTGACCATCTTCCTAGATTAGGCAGCATTCTCATCACACACCGCGGGTTGTCTCATTGAATCTCGCCTTGTGTGCTTCTCCCCTCAGGCCTTATGCTTTAACATTTGACCACTTCCCTTTTGTTGGCAACGGCGTTTGCATTTGGTGTCACCTCGCCCAATTTCCTTTTGCAGCTTTGTTTGCGATAGTGGTGATGCTGATGAATTGGAGAAGCAGACAACTTCATGAGTGAATGTGCTGCATGCAGGCGGTTGCACGAAAACAACGTCACCCTCTTTTTTCTCCATTAGCCATGCCAGTTTCCCTGCCCACCAACATATCACACTGCATAGCTTGATATTTTAAACACTCACACGCTCGACTGCATAAAAACGCTGTTGCGATGAATAAAGAATGCGTGCTCTTTTGCTTTATTTACAATTGCCTAGCACTTACCCTCCATTTCACAGAAGGCATTAGCTGAGAATAGTTCCCTCACGTGCAAAGACGATGGCAACTGCACCGGAGTGTTTGGTCCACAAATACACAGTGGGTGTTGCACGTGAGAGGAGGACAAAGTGCGCGATTCAAAGTTTCTTCCGGTTTGCAGCCAGTGCTTTTCCCACTTTAAATGCAACTCACTAAGAGAACGGGATGCGAACATTGAATATTTGTGGGCAGGCATCAAATATCTCCTCACATCCATGGGCATTCAAAGGCGCGGGTTGGCACTTTGTGGTCAGTTGTTAAGGCACCGACTACTGTGTAATGCTCGACGCGTAACGATGGCCTGGGTGATGTGCATTCCCTTCAACAATGTGAAGCAGTGACACGGCACTCGAACGACGCTACTAGTCTCTTAGCCTTTCTGTTTAGAAATTAGGCATTATTTTTACGGTATTTTGCCGCTTCCGAATTCAGGGTTGGCCTATATCATGCCGCTGCTTAGGAAAGCAGCGAAAACAGCAGTTGTTCATCTGCCTTAACTGATTGGGTAAATAACAGTTAAAAATAAGTTGGCAAACTTTGGGTAGCACATGAAAAGCCTCACGATGCGGTATTGCGTAATACGACAGTGGTTTTTCCCTCGGTATTGATAAGACGCTTGAAGATGAGGTGGGATGAGGACGAGAAGGCTGGCCATCTCTTTGGTGTTTCGAGAAATCCTATCACTCACGACAAGTGTCATGCTGCGATCGTGAACAGTCGGTTTGATAGGCAGTTAAGGCTTCCTTAAAGCTTTAATGGGAGTCGTGAGTGATCGGTATTTGACGCATTGTTCCGCGATGTCAAGAATACAGTGGCTGGGTACCTCTTTGTGGCCACTGTCAATGTGGAAGCAGATGTAGTGTTGACGTTTGCTGCAGAACTGCGTACCTCCATGTATATGTCAACATATCAAGATCAAGTCCTTCTTTTATCAATGCAGAAAAGAAGTGCAATGTGCTACATCGTCGTGTCTGCGAGGTAGAACTCATGGGTTGTCATAGTTGTGTGGTGAGGGACGCCAGGATGGTGGGAGCGACAAGGAAACGTCTTTGTCGCCGGAAAACATCCCCTTGGTGGAGGCAGTCGACATCTATGAGGAGGCCAAGGTGTTGAGTGCAGCATCAGATAGGACCCTGAGGATCATTGCCAACCTCAGCCCAATGCATTGGTGAGGGCTCCTTTTGCCTTTGAAATTGGAGCTTTCACTACTGTTTAGTGATATTTTACGCCTTTTTTCCCAGAGAAAGTGCATTATCAGTGCTTCAAGTCGATCAGCGTGTGGTGGTTAACCCCTCTCTATCAGTGCTGATGGTAGGTACCCTGGTGAGATAGGAAATGAGCAGCAGTTGGGAGGGCTCCAACATTTGCGGCTATGTAGAATGCCCAGTGGTTGCTTAAATCCGAAATGAGTAACATGGGTCTGTCACATATCTTGCCAATCGTGTACGGGTGTCTACTGAAAAATCGCCTAGCAGATGAGATGCTGCTACTCTTTGTGTGCAGGACTGAGTGCCCGCATTGCCGTGGTTCTGTGGGTCTTCGTTGACTTGCTGATTTTACACACATTTAAGTCAAAGTGAGCATTACATCTCTATCATCTATTTCGGTGTTTTGATGGGTCCTGTGCTGGCGGACAAATCAACTACTCTGTATTCACTGGTGCCTGAAGGGCACCGCTCCCTAATTAGACTCTCGTACTGGACTATATTACTAAGGCAGGGCATTAGGAGGCATTTTCTCGCCCCACAATTACGGCATTTGCTTATATTCCTGCGATTACCTCAAATCCAAAATGTATATCCTGATCGCTGAGTCAGTTTGTTTTGCGGTTTCGGCAGTTAATCTATTGAAAATGGGATTGAATATTGTCCGAGAGGATGTGAATTTGGTTATTTGGCTTCGTTAGAATAGGGTACCAAGTAGATTGCGGTGTTGATTCACACGGGCATTTTGCAGATTTCGACTTGGTTTGCGCTCCGTAGTTGTGCTTGATCCTAGACCTGTGGAGTTAACCGTACGAGTGAGACGTAGTTGTTCACTTTTTCCTCACTTGCCCCCTAATGCTGCACGTGATTATGCTTCTATTCCGACCACAATTGTTGTGGAGACAAAAGCGGTGATGCTGCAATGATTTTTCAGCCAGACAGGGAGATTCTCGAGTTCTGCGTCAGTGATTCACGGATAGTTGACTTGGCATGCTGTGGTGAGGTAATGCAGTGGAAACCATTCACCGATTATTGTACACGTTGGAGTGCTATTCTACAGTCGGTGCATTTCGTGCCCGAAGTGCTTCTCATATAAAGAACTCAAGATGCATGTGTTTATTTGACGGTGACATGTTGTCGGCTTGACTGTCGTCAGTTTGATTTTTCATGAGGTGTGGACGTATCATATCAGCGCTTGCTGCAGGTTTGGATCCCTTCAAATCAGTCTAGTACAGCCCGTCACAGGTCAGTTGGCAAGACTGGAACTTGGAGTACATGGCAGATACTCTGTAGATGCAGTCCTTGTATGCCGATTTGACGTGGTATCCAGTCGGTAAGGTTAATACCGTTGCGCTCTTGCCGTAGGTTCACTTTCTGCTGTCGTTAATGCAACCCTCGTGCTAGCTCCTAACGAGGTTATAGGATGCTCAGGTATAAAATTTGACTTTCAAGGCGTGCTGGAAGCAGTGCGACTTGAGCACTTTTCCAGTTATCTGCATAATCGTCAATCCTGATTGAAACGTTCCCTTTGCATCTGCTGAGACGCATTATGAGTAATATGGGTATGCCCCAATTGACTTTGCCACACAGGTGCTGCAAGAGTATGTTTTCTGCATCTACCACAAGTTGCGTTCCCTTTGGGGAAGGGGCGTGGTCGGAGGGGGTAGCAGTAGTAGCAGCGGCAGAGCCGGCTGAGTCACTAGGTGTGCTAGGGGAGAGTGGAACGAGAGGCGTCTTCGGTTAGCCGTCGGTTCCGCCGAAACGGAGGTGGTGGTCGTGATATCCAGCAGCGGATTGGTGGAGAGGTGAAAGCTGAACACCGCAAATGCATGTTGGAGGAGGAGGAGGAGGAGGAGGAGGAGGAGATGAGAGTGATGAATGGAGAAGTGACAAGGAGTACCAAAGTGGATGACAGGGAGGGAGTAGCAAAGTGGTGTAGGCTTGGTGTGACAGTGAGTGAAGTGGTACATAAGTAAAATACGCGTTCACCCAGTTGTGCTCATTGGAGGTATATTTCTCCTTTGCTGGACCTGACTGTTCCGCAGGCAGTGGGTAGTGTTAGTGAGGAAGAGCTGAACAAACTGAGTGTTGTGGATGATGATTCCTGGGAGTCCAAGCTTTTCCTGCTTTGTTGGATCCTTTGCAGTTGTGTTACTTGTTGGTAGGTAAAAATTAAGGCGTTGCGCCTAGTGTCACTTATTTGTGGCAGGTGTTCTCCCCCACTTTATGGTAGCTGCGGTTGTACCTCTTCGCTTCCGGCACACACATTAGTTTGGTTTAGGACTGTACAAATGTGCACGACTTCTTGGTCTGAAATTAACTGTGTGGTGCTCTTCGTTGTTTCGAGGTGAAGGCTGGATATGTTAAGAGGACTTGATGGTGCTTAGTGTCTTGTAGCGGTCGGTTGCCCATGCCTACTTTGATGGTATTCGTGTCACTTTTTGCCAGAATATTGGTTGTTAGATGCTCTTTGAGAATTGGGGCACCAGCTTTTAGTAGTAGTTGGTTGAGTTCTCTTCTTGGGATTCATAGGTTTTGTGATTGGTTAGCTCATCTGCGCAGCCTCATTTTACAAATGTTTTGGTCATGATATCTTCCGATTTTGGCCTGTAGTTGACAATCTCCAAGAAATAGCTCGACAAGTGGTTGTTGCTGTCTGAATTTACATTGCCGGTAAAATCGTTCAATTTGCTCAAACGCTGTCGCAACCAGTAGACGTAGTTCATTTTTTGGGGTGTGATGATGGCAATTCTTCGGTTTCTCCACGTTAACTCTGCTACTTGACTAAGTCTTCTTCTTGCGACGGCAGTCCAGTGATGTGAGTTAGTTGAAGGTAACCACTTGGTGGGAGACCATCTCTTTTCCTTGGTTCCTTAGGAACCGGCTATACGAATATCGTTAGCACCACAACATTGGTAAATGTGGATTTTTCACCAACAAATATGAGCTTTATCCATCTGCGGTGACGTTGGATTGGTTGAAGCACGCCAATCGTGCGCGTTTGATTAGCGTTGGTGGAACAATGGCCACAGCAATCTATCACCGCAATGACAGCTAGTCATGTAGTGATGTGGGAAGTGCCGGGTTACATGACGGGTTAGTGCACGTAGGCGACATGAGAAGCAGACACGAAAGCAAATCTTGACCTCTTCTTGCAATAGTCACCAACATATTACTGCCTCATGCCGAGCAAAGTGGAATTGCAATTACCTCCAACGTGACATGCGCCAATGCCTCAGGAAAGGCGAGAGTAACGCCAACCAACTGCTGACTCGTTGCCCAACACTCAAATCAACGCACGCCTGCACGTAGGTGTACGCGAACGCGCTCGCGATGTCAGAGTGCGGTTGTGCACATGGTGTGAGCATTCAAGACAACGTTTCCTCGAGGCCTTATCTCCTCATTACACTGGTGGATACTCGCACAGGCTGACATCATTTCCTACGATCAACACTAAAATTTTGGCCAAATTAGGTGATTACGAGGGAAATTTGGCTAGATGTAACTTCTGCTGAAATCGCATTGGTGGTAATTCGCAACTGATGTGGCTTAAATGGAAGCCGGTGACCCAACGGTTGAAGAGTAATAATAGCTCAATGCTGACTAGCCGCGTGATGGCTTTTGTAGAAGAGCACTATTAGTGTTGGTTTTAACGAACGTGGTGAGGAGAGTTGAACAGCGGCGACAACTGTCACTAGTGCTAGTATGCGGAATGGCTGGCTTGAGTCCTGAAGCCTCATTTGTCAGCCGTTACCATTTGCCAGAATGTGGGACTCTGGTGATTGGATGGAGCTAATATTGCTAGACCCACACGCATAAAGTGATAGACACGCGTTGAAGTGGAGTGGGAGTGAGCATCAGCTCAAGGCGAATGAAAGAAAAGCGGTGGCACTGTTGTGTTTTCTAAAAAAATCAAGGCTGTGCTTTCCTTTTCATTCTCGAGATCAGCGGCGTTTTTTGCCAACAACTCCGGTTGCAAGGGTTAGTTCACTTGCTGAATTAAACCTTAGTGGTACAGATGGTTGCCTTTAACACAAGTATTGGCATCACCTGCAATGCAGAGACGGCTGAAATGGGCATAAATTATTTGAAATCAACGAATGCCAGTCAAATTGGAATTGAAATCTTTAATATCTATGCATATACATGTATATTTGGCCTCCTTAAAATTGTAGGAGTGTAGCTAAGTATAGAGGATACAAACGAAACAAAATGTGGGAAAAGAGTGGTGTCATATTGACTAGAGTAAATCAAAGCGAGGTCATTTGTAGCTAATCCATTGGTATGAATAAGTGTGCATCATGAAGGCAAGCCGGGCAGCCATTGTAAGTAGGGAAAGATTGACACCTGCGGTCTGATAACAGGGACCGCCCCGAAACGCCATTGGGCATGCATTTGTCAGCCTCAAACGACATCCGGCTCACTGCGTTTGCCGCGGCAACAATGGCCACAGGTTGGCACTCGCCGTGACACGTCTACTTACTTTCATCGGGAAAAGGAGAGCATATTCCCATACACAATTCATTCATTCAATAATCGTTTCCCGCATCCCCCTTTCATGCGTGTTTCAACTCGTCAGCGCCCTTGCGGATTGTTTACCAGTACGATAATTCATAATGCCAGATGGTCGTGTAGGCTGTTTGACAACACGAGAACACCACATTTCTGGACACATGTTCGCCTTTTAGGAAAAAGTGATTTAATCTCACTCAACTTTAACGAGAAATGAGAGCAATGAATGAAGAAGAGTGGACGATGAAGAATTGCTAGCAATGAAGTTGACGCATAGCCGAGCCATATGCCATGCAGAGTAGAATGGTAACTGTCTTCAACATGTTCTATCCCACGCCCTATGAGATGCCTATTGCAGATTGAAACCCGACGCCCACTGTTTCCGCACTGAGCGTCGCCTCACCTTCAAAATGTCAATTGTCATAGGGTGGACGACCGTGAGGATTGCACTCACCAAGACGAGACGCATGATAGAATCGGTTTGTGTTTAATGTTGGCTCCTCTGTGCAATTTGACATTTTCCAACACATTGTGAAAGCTCAATGCCTAACTATACATCTGGCGAATCTATTTTCCTTCTCAATAAATCTTTGAGAAAATTTCTCCATAATAGAATATAAAACCTCTGTAAAATATCTTCTTGGACCGCCATGCTCATTTGCCCTAAAGCATATGAGCAAATAAAGCTATTTCCTCAACGAAAAATGCCAACTGCATATGTGACACATTTCTGTAGTCGATTGGACAAGTGGAAGAACCGGCTGTTGGAGGTGCGTCTCATTTGTCTCCAACGTTTTTAGAACACGCAAGATTGCCGGTATTCAGACTGCTCCTTCTCATATTTTGTAGCCGTCATTGGATTTTGGTAATGCAAAATTTACTTGCGCAGACGCTCTGACATTTTAACATGGTTCATATTCAGCGCACACGTGTCAAATTTGCTTGGCCTCTCAAGACCTCCTTCATGGTGTAATGGCAGTGTGAGTGGACGCGTGATGCACACACTCACCTCCAAGAGAGATGTGTGACAAAGCGAAGAACACCATACCCATGCTGACAATGTTGGCAACCTGAGTGTTACTGATCAGCAGAGGGGAGGAAATCTTCAGGTTTGAAATAAAGCCTTGGTTAATCGGGATTTTGGCGTCAAACTACTTTGTGTAGTAGTTGTTAAAGGCTTTTGTTGCTATGGCCGGTCAAATTGGGAGATCCTTTCTTCATTTAAGATGCTCCAACTCCCATAAGTCACGGCGAAATAAAGGCCACTTTATTCACTTTAATGATGCACGAGGTTCGGTGCTACTTTGCTGTTTTATTTCTCGATTGTGGAGTGCCATGTTGTGATTAACCTTAAAAATAGCGAAAATGAACCCATTGCTTCAATGTCACAGGTTGTGGCAGGTGTTATCCCTCAGAATTCGCACTGTGGCGTGTCGACTGCACAAGTTGGGGGATTCGGTGATTTTGACAAGGTTCCGTTTTGAGCGGTGACCGTCTGCGGGAGTGAGTTTTGGCCGTAGAAATGGCGAAGCACTTGCAGCGTCTTGCTGGTTGTAGGATATTGAAGCACGCAGCATTGTCACCTTCTCAGAAAGTGGCAGTATCCCCGAGTTTGTCATTCCTTCCTGAAACACGTCCGCGTATGCACCGAAAAGTGTGCCTTGCACATGAAGTGGCTATAAGTGAATAACGATTTACGAGGTGCGTTGATGATTGGAATGGAGACGAATGTACACACGCTGAATCCTTTTGCACTGGATCGCGAATTCGCCAGGCAGAACAGCCTGATCCTTCCTTGCAACTTCACTGCATAAGCGTCGGTCACAATCATGTGTCAGCCTGCGTCTGTTGCTATCGAAAACGCCAAAGTACGAGTGAGAAGGAAAATGTGGATGTTCGCACGTAGCTTCACGTCAAATACGAGCGTACTAAACCTGCAAGGACTTACTCTGAGCACCACACCTACACCCACGCAATTCTTGCTGAGGCGTGACTGAGGTCACTGCAAAGTTGAGCGTCTTCTATTCACAGTTGTAAGTGCAGTTTCACCTAATCAACCAGCCAACCAGTGGCAGTGATGAGGTCAAGTTGGTGAGCCTATAAATGCACACTAGGCATTGTGCTAGTCATGAACTTGTGCTATGTTGGCGATTGTCGTCTTTCTCATCTGCATCGCCCACCGCTCTGGTACGTATTCATTCGCCACTTTGTCTCCATTTCTTATTGAATATGTCACCATATGCAAAAACTCCATGCATGCAATGGTTCGTTTGGCTATTGGTAGGAGGCCACTCTTACTGGGCACAACATTGAAAGCGGAGTAAGTGGTTCATTGTGTTGTAATGAGGCGTGCTGTCGGGCTAGCGTGAATCCATGCTCAACACTCAGGTACACATGGAATGACTTTTGTAATAGACGGCAAGAGTGACACAAAGCATGCTCCGTGCTGTGATAGTTGGGTGGAGGACAAGCGACAGCACAGCTTCCATATGCAGGTGCAAGTCACCGAGTGCAATAGACGTCTGAATGGACCATGTTTCAGTGGAGTGTGCAGTGAAGCTCCACCCATGGTAGAAGTGGTGAGTAGGTGCCGTCGGGGGATGCGGGGATTGGGTTGGGAAATAAAGGCACATGCTCTAGATTCGGGAGCCCTGATAGTGATTGGTCGTGAGATGCGGGCCTCACTTGCACTCACCTCGTGCATCACTCATGGACACTTGTAAAAGTGGCCCACTAATTCGGGTGTTATAGTGGCACTTTTTGCATTTCTCATGCTACCTCATTCACATGACTTTACTTTCAAAAGCGAAAGGGCCTCTTAACTTGCAGTGAACGTACGTACTCTCCCTAGGGTTGTTGCTTGTGCTCTCACAAATGACCTATGCAGTTGCATTATCATGTTAAATGAATTCAAAATGCTTGTTTATATGCGCGAAATAGAAGCGGATCCAATGCTCTGGGGGTCGCGAATCGTTGGAACGCCGGAGGGGCCATCGCCGACGATGTATTTCCGTCACATCGGAACAACCGTATGCATTACACCTTTGTATAAAAGTATTTTTTCGCCAACATGGTAGTAAACGTTCACTTTTGTGCTACATAGAGATGTACCCTTACATCTCTCATGTCAGTGTTTTTAGATAGTCTGAATAATGCGATGCAAACTATGATGTCATCCTGCGCCATTTGATTGTAGAGGATATTGTTGGCGAGGAGGGGGAATTTGTTTGAAATGGACATTCGCAAAGGACAGTGCTATGTTGAGGATGAAGTCTGGGGTAGTCCTTGCCAAATGGATGAAAGTAGGCTGACATTTATATGCTCCTCCTTTCCATGCACACACCTCTTTCCAAGTATTTACCTACTATAATAAGAGAACTGTTGAGTGCAACAAGTAAAAGTGCATGAGAATCCTTTTTGGTACTTAAACCAATTGAACAGTTTCAAGTTGACCCTATGCATGAATTGAAGTAGGAAATGCATAAATGCTGTTCGAACACGGCGAAAATGAATGAGCAAATATCGTCGACACCATTTGAAACATTGTGCTTCATTTTAGGAAGTGTCAACGTAACTCTGAATGACGTATTAAAACAGAGCGAATTGCGGTTATATTCCGGAGATTCGTTGTATTCGACGGTATTCTTTGTGCCGAATTGCACATTTCAGAAGCCAGGGAAAGGTGAGTGAGTAGAGTTGGAGGCGAATGCGCAAGAATATTGCAGAGTGGACGCTTGTTTGAAATAATGAAATTTACGTATACCTTCTTTGAAAAGCGTGGTACTTAGAGTAGCGATTAGTGTGCATGTGGCCCATGTGATGTGCTGAAGCCGTTCACTTCCTTGTGTGTTGAGGGAGGGTAGAATGAGGGAGTGTAATCAGCAGATATTTTGCATACAGATGAGGTAGACTTGAAGACATCGTTTCCACTTTCTCGGTTTCTCCGTGGACAAACACATGTGGAACTCAAATTTGCTGCTCAGGGCGCAGAGAGTGAATCTTGGGTTTGTAAATTGTTTTATCAATGTTGCGAACGCATCACCTCGTATTCCTGGCATCACTCTAGTTGACCTTTGCATCATTTTCTCATGACGTTATGATGGGTCAAATCCGTCCCTTGTTTTCATTTAACATGTAGGCTTTCTTTTATATAAACGGAGATCTTGCGTGCTATTGGGAAGGCCGTACTATAATTAGATCCGAAAGGTCCTTTTGCCGTGAGTTTGCTTAGCATTAAATTGAGTCATTACTCATATTCTTAAGTACAACGAGTGTACCAGTCATGTCTTTCTCTACCCATTCAAGGTGACTTAACACAAGACACGCAGTCGGATCTGAGAGTATTTGTCGTGACCATCACACGAGATTACAAGGATGAAAATAGCACTTTTCAATGGTCTACTTTGTACAGCAAACTGGTCGTAACTGTAGATTGGATGCAGGAAGGTGAGTGAAGATCCCTCTGATAAGGCAGGACTGCTGCCTTTCTGTGCAGTGAAGCTACTTCATTACCTGAAGTAAAATTATGTCTTATCCAGAAAGAAGGGATTGTGCGATAGATGTAAAATGCATGGCGTTTTTTTCGAAGTTACTGCACATGCTGCATTGATTTAGGTGAATCGCCAGAAATTGCACAATGCAAAGGTGAGTTCAAACGCATGCCTTTTCAACGATGAACATAATGCCAGACCATGCCACGTACTCCAGCATTAAGTTCTACTGTGTGTTTGCAATATACTTCAACATGCACGAAGTCCATTGGGGTAGTCAGAAATGTTTGATGATGGCGGGAGTTTAGTGAGCAATTTGGCAGTGAATATTTGCCGACCACGAACTTGTTGTGACTTTCAGAATACGCGGGTGAAAGGGGTGGGTAAAGAAAACGTATCTTGACCAAAGGAGTGATGCAAAGTTGGCATATAGCAAATGCTGCAAAATGTATGCTCATCATGATGCATTTTACTGCCTACATGTTGCACTGCACACATCATTCAGTGCTCAGTTCTGAGTCCAATCCGTGCGAAGTGCATTGTCCCACGTCCCTCGCATTGCATATACACCGAAACATAGAAGGCTGCTTCATTTGTGAAATTGACAAAAATGTGTGAAGCAGGTGGATGTGAAGAATGAGGCGATGGTTGGCATGACACTCCATCGCCAGGTGATGGTACCGCCTGCACGGCAGCAACAACCATCAAATAAACCATCATTAGATGTTGGCTCATGCTCAATTCGTGAACCGTCCGCTTTCCATGGAGAGTAGCAACGTATACCTGCAT
>LN902586.1:0-36090 GCA_000469725.3 Echinococcus multilocularis | reverse complement strand
GATTCGGAATGCTGCTGCTGACATTTTCATCCTACACACCCCACTGGTAAATGGCTACACTTAGTCAAACCTTCTTAAGGGTGATCACGAAAGGTGAGGATGTGTTGGACATGTTGATTGCTGTTCCGTTGACGTAAAGCGTGAGCGAAACGAGATTGGATTGTGGACCAAGATGTTCGTCGTTAAAGTAGTCGTAGAAATTGCGCCGTAATCTGCTTGCCTAAATTTACCAATGATAATCCCCAGTTATTTTCAGATGGGGTATTCGAAGGGTGATGCAGTAAAGCAACTTGCCTGAATGACACCATCTTCGATGGGCAAGCGTCCATCTGGGATTTGAACTGAAAACTCGGTGCCTCCACAGGCGGAAATGCCCATGCCAGCTCGAGCGAAACAGACAGTGCCGATGGTATCGGAGGTAACTTGAAGGGGATCCCCTCCGGGGACTAGCATATCTTGCAAAGCTTGCGCTAAGGCTGCATTAATGTTCTCCAGTGTCCTCACCATTGACGTGGCCTAACAAATCACCTTGTTATCAGGTTAGATTTTAGCAATTCTCTGCCACCACTAGAGTCAAATTCCAAACAGTTAACTTTCGACGGCATACATAGAGAACTGCACTATCAGTGTGTCTAATTAACTTAAAGGCATTTCAATAATGACCTACTGCCTTTCGTTGATCCTCTTGCAGGTTTCTTGTGATTAACTGATCCACCCTGTTCAGGGCTGAATAAAAAAGTGCACTTTCAAAGTCCAGAAACCACATAAACCACCCAATGAATATGTGCACAATGGGGTGTCAAGTGATGCCAGATTCTGTGCTGCATGGGCGACTAATGAGATGCACGACTTAGGTCTGATTAATGTGGATAAGAGGTGAGAGCGAATTACGAGGTGAGTCAATGTCGGTGTCATAGTCGAGGGATTGAGGAGCTCTGTCTCTGAGGTAGGGAGTCGGACTCGCATGTTGGTGACTCATTCCCTAGAAAAGCAAATAATAATAGTGCCTGCTTTTAGTGGCGATCTAGTGGTTATTACTTCAGTCCAGCTTAAAAATAATGAGATGCAATGAGAGTTGAGTAAATACACTGTTAAGTAACGGCGAGGGTGAGACCTCTAGTAGATGGAGACCAATGTGAAGGAATCTGTGGCCCACAGCAAGCACATTGTCGCGCGATGATGCAGCTAATATGTCTGGAAGCACCCTCGCTACTTCTGCCAGCCTTGACTGAATTCTCTCCACAGTTGGGAAGGCCACCTCCTTGGCATTGGCCGCAAGAGCTTCAATGGCGGAGGTCATAGAGAGCAGGGTCTCACCGTCTGTGACAGAGGTGTTCTCAAGGGCAGTGACAAGCTTGTCTAGTAACTGGGGCAGAAGAAAGGGGCGGTAACAACATAGCGTATATTCACCTCAGAGGCCTTTGATCTAAGTTAGCAGTCATGACACTGTATTCTGCCACAGGGGAAATTGAGTGGCAGTGCTAAAAATTAGTGAATCTCTTCAATGTAGTTGCCAGATTGCAGAATAAATTCAAATGAAGAGGTCTGATTTGTCCCACCTTGGCTGCTTGATTTCGCGTGTGATTGAAGCACTCCAGTGATCCTACAACGCAGCGTTCAGTGGAATCATCCTTGCCATGCGTGCACCTTCAAGAGGCCAACGAAAACACACCTACCTTCGCTGAAATCGGACTTCATTAACGCAGCGACTTGTGTAGATATGGTGTGAACGATCCTGAAAATCACACTTGGTTGTCCTGAGGCGACGGCATTGTCCAGAATATCAAGTTTCCCAGAAGCAATGCTTTGCAGCAAGTTTTTGAACTCTTCTTGTATCACCGGCACAAACTAAAGAGATTTCAGGTGTATCTCATAATCCATTCACAGGAGAGCGTAAGCAGTCCTCGGCGGCATCTTACCTGAAGTGATTGGAAACAAGTGTTGATATAAACGTTGGAACCCGGGCGACTACGAATGCACGTTTCAATGCCACCTTCAAGCCGGGGTAGAATGCTGGAAAACCTTGGCTTCTCGCTCACACTTATGGTCATTTCACCATCTGGTGTCTTTGCTAGGAAAGGGTCAAAATTCAACGAGTGAATTATCGCTTCGCAATGTGGAATAAGGTGGTGGATTGCTATTGTCTACCGTAAAACTCAAATTTGCCCTTAGCTGAAGGACATGAGCAGGAGGCATTGACGTGCTGAAAGTCTTGTAGAATGGACGGAGACTGGAGCACGCATCTGTTGCAGGGAGTGGGTGTTCTAATGGCCAATATTACGCAGACGTCAGGTTCATCTGGGGAGAGACGTGTGGGAGACAAGCAAGTCGAAAGTTGAGTATATTCCGACAGTTGAAGCAGTAAGTCCGGAGCAATTATTATCGTCGACGTGTTTCTCCCTACAAGGGAAACAAGCTCCTTAGGCGTGTTAATGGCAGAGTTGAAATGAGGACAAGATTGTGGACCACGGTACCTTGGGTGAATCTGTTCATTTCCTCATCATCGAGCCACCAGCTGGAACCATTCACGTAGATGGCTTTGACATGCCACTGACGCTTTGCTGCCTGAGGACAATCGGAGCCTTCGCACACCCCACTCAGCACAATGTCTTCAATGGATGTCACCGAATGCGTCTCAATGGCGGATAATGGGCGCACAATTCTATAAGGTTTCAAATCCAGCGCCTAACAGTACATGATGCGAAATGCAGGACATATGTACAGGTGGAATGACTCGCCTTATGGAAAAGTGAGTATCCACGATTCCATCAAGTAGAATTTTGTGCATTTCGCGGTCAATCATGAGCGAATCATTTACGTAGATAGTTGCTTCGTAGAGCGAGTTTACTTTTAATTCTGTCTGAGGGAGGCAGATATCACCATCCTCTTCCTCCACATCGATTGTTCCTCCTTGCATTGGCAGAGTCAGGTTCATGTAGAACGTAGCGACCGGCTGAAGGCAAGAGACAGGTAGAGAAGGTGACAATTTTGGCTTTTGAGACGAGGTTGAATTGGAAGTTGTGCTAGTGAACCCTACCTCCTGCTGTCCCTTTTTCTTGAGAAGTGGGTTGACGATGAGACGAGGAGAGAGACAGGCCTTCTGCTTGTTCCACTGCACACGGTGGAAGTTTCCGGTCTCGTTAAGAATTTGGAAGTGCAGCCGGAAGGGCAAGGTCTCGGGAAAAGGCCACTTCGTGAAGCACGAACCTATGGGTTGGGGGGGATATTGCTTACAATAGTCGGGCAGCTGCTCGGTATCGACGATTTGAAAGAAACGCATCGATTGACTGCTGCCAGCCCCTAGTCCATTCATGCTCGCCACTATTGCGTAATGACCAACCTAAAGCCAGATATGGGTGATTAATTGACACGGATATTCTAATTACATCCAAATGAGAATTGGCTATGGTTTTCGTGTTCCCCTTCGTCCTCTCGAAATACACATTCAGATTGTTCAAGTTCTCAAGGTGCCACAGAATCTCCTCAGCGTTGCCTTGAATAATGTCTACGTTGAGTGTGATTGAAGTGAATTGATCAAAGACGTTATAGCTTTTTCCACATCCCGTGACAGACTGTGCACCAACTTGTGCAGAAACACCGATTCCACCGAGGATGAGTGGAAGTGTTGCCTCCAGTGTGTATGTCTGCAAAGTATGTAACCAATAGAGGTGTGGGAAAGCGAGCCTTACCTTGGGTTGCGTTTTCCAGACATCATTTTGCCCAGTGAATGTGCACTCGAATTGACCCGATTGTGGCAGCGAGAAGTGAAATGACTTGTCACTTTTATGTAAGTAAATGATTTGTGCAACAGCAAGAGCATTTTTGACGGCACCACATTCGACGCCTAATCGGAATCCCAGTGGGACTGAACGCAAACCCGTGTAGTTCAGAAACTCAACAGCTCCCTCAAAGCCTTTAACATGAAGAAAAAACACTTTAAAACGAAATCGCGGCTTAATGACTGTTTATTCACCCTAATAGCAACTGCTATGCGGCCAAAATTCTCTGCTACAATGGATCAACGGTTTACACAGAAGTGTTTATGTGACCTTTGAAAAGGACCCAAGGGGTAAATGCATAACTCACGCAAAGTACTCGACGTGTTGTACTGGAGGTGAATCCTGATCTCAAAATTATTCAGCTGGCCTTGGTATGTTATTGGCACTGTTTTGGAAAATCCCAAATTGTAGGCCAGCAGTTACGCTACCTACCAATTATTGCTCACTCCTTCTAGGTAACTCAGGGCGAAATCCGTGGTTAATGTAGGAAATCATCCACTGCGTCAAACAAAATGGCGTGCCTTAACCCACAATGTAATCGGAGGGAGAATGGAGGATGTGCCTGCGTCGCGATCACGTTGAAATGAAAGAAATGTTGCAGCAGATCCCACTTTCGTCCATCTGCAAGGAAGTTGATTTAGTGGAGGTTGCTTGCCAGTTTCTCGCGGATTTGGCTTGCGCTTCAATCGAGGCTGCTATTAGCCAGCCAATGGGCGTAGAGCTGGAGTATATGTAAGCCAGCTTTGCTTATTTATACCTGCGAGTGCTCAACGCAAATTTCCATCGTTTATTTGGAGGTCAAATTGTACAGTTATATGATGAAGCTCTCTCTCCTGCTATTTGGCTGTTTATTGTTTTATTAATATGATGCACCTACACTCAACTTGGCACGCCAACTTTTATTTGTGGAAGTACAATTTAACCCTTACTGAATGGCAGAAAAAGGAAGCAGTTTAGATACCTGTTTAGTAGTTCGAGTAAATGCGTTAACTCAAATATGCATCCATAAAATCAAATAACAAAGTAAAGACATTGATTGAAAGACAATGAAATTTCTATCTCCCACACGCAAGTATGGATCACCTGGCTCTACATGCGGGTACCGCAGCAGCAGGTCAAATAAAATCGGAAGAAGTGCAGAACAAGAAAAAGGCACTTTGATAATTCACTACTAGTTTGGGGAAAAGCCCTTTGACAAGGCGTCGAAGATGCACTCTCAATCCACAACACGGCTTGTAGAACACATCGGCGGACTTCCAGCCATTTCGCGTCTTGTTGACGTGTGCCTTTTATTCAAGCCGCATTTGTTCACCTTGCCTCACACGAATTCTTGGTATGCTCCAGCTACACAGACCATGCGAGTTGCGCGTGTAGTGGTGATAGAGGTCGTTTACGCGGACCGCCAATATAAATGGCATTTTATGGAATTGGTGTAATCGCCGACTTGTATTGATCTATCCCCAACTTATCTTCGGTTTAAATCCTTTCTCACTGGGTCACGTAGCAATTGTATGATTATCTTTAAAGTAACTCCTTTCCTTATTGGTTTAATGGATATTCTTGCTAGAACACTACATGATAATCCTCAGTTTGTTTTGCCTGGCATCCACGCTTGAATGCGGGCAACCGCCGACCGCGTTTATCAAGCCACTCTGCAAAATACTTGATTCCCATTTAGGGACATCATGACGGGCTTTGCGATTTGAAGCGAAGAGTGAGAAGGCAATGTAGGGTTGAAAGCAAAGGACGCAAAGTCACAACTCGACGATTTCGGTGTTGAGTAATCGATGCGCGTTCTGCTTTGGCTTTTCAAGGAAAGTTATTTTCGGCAATCATCCACTCCTTTGAGTCACAATTTCAGGCTAGCATTGAGTTCAGGATTAAAATCATTCTTCTTTGATAGCTACGCTGCTACGCCTGTCACCCGAAGAATGACACCCGAGCCTGCTATGCATTTCATTTGAAAGCCATGTACCCACTTAGCTCTTTGGGCCTTATCGTCTGGTACCACTTCCAACACAAAGTTTTACAAGCATCACAGCGAATGCAGTAATGAAGCAAAAAGAACGAATTTCGGGAAATGTATGAGTAAGGAAATCGTGATGTCGACTATCAATCACCATCACAGTCCGCGAAATTTAGAAATATTTTCACATTCAAGAGGAAGAGGTGGCAGTTGAAGAGCATACGACTAACTTGGGACTGGAAGGAACCGACTTTAAGAGTCCCCTTACATGCACACAGTGTTCATCAAATGAGTGCACAAAGGCTGTGATACATCCACACAGGAGAATTTGATTCGTGCTGCAGGTCGGCAAATACCGAGATCAATCATAAAGGAAGAATACGAGTGAAGCATATTCAGAATACCAAAGGGTGCCATCGATATGAGAATTGGGATAAATCGGCGTAGCTGGACCAGTAGGAGCGAACTTGCATTCGTCTGCGTAGGCAGTAGTTTCGTTTAGAATTGGGGACTCATCACATTCAAGGTGTGTCCACAGTCCATTCCGCATTAACTCGGGATGGTCATCTTCAAAGTAGACCGGGGTGTGGTTTGGCACCATCGCTGTCCACGGCTGTGGAGTCGAGCTGTCCATGCTAAATGGACGGGTTGAACACCGCAAATTGTCCTGTCAAAAATGCACAAGATATTGTCACTTGACAGTATATTCTTCTCTTAAAATCCGAAAAGAAGATATGCAACTGCACACTCTCATACGACAGGCTTGACAGCCACAAGTTGCAAAGTTGTATGACAATCGTTGAAATAAATTGCGGTATGCAAAACAGGGGGTTAAGGGAGAGAATTACTAAGGCAGAAAATGCAAATCTCTGCAGAGAGGCATGCAGATTACAAAAATTACATTCAACATTCACAAATTGAGACAGTCTACGACGAGCACCTGCGGCTGTGGATGTGCAGAACCGTATTCGCCGTCTCATATGGACCCAGTGTGCTTGCACTCATTGGCTAGCTACTAAGGGACCTGTTCGGTAGGAATTTCAAAGCCATGTACAAGTAGCAACTAAAATGCGAGTGATGACCACCTCACAAACAGCAAGTTTAGCCTTAATGGAAGCAAATTTAAGAACCACAAAATGACCGCAACTAATTTGCACCCATCAATATCCTCGCAACCGGAGTGCGGCAAAATTGGGCGCAATTTTGCCGCTGAGGTGCGTGTATTTGTGCAAAAGCTCACAAATTTTCATGACCGGTCGTCCAGCGCAAACCCGCATTTTCTACTTCCATTACTATGTGTGGATAAGTACACCCGTGCAAACCCAGAATGAATGCCCGTCAGCAGTTGGGCTTGCAAATTATTTCGCATGTTGATATAGGGAGCTTTTGAGCTATGCGGATAGTAATGTGCCTACAAAGTTGAAGCCATCTTGCAGATAGAACGCAGTTTACAAGAGACAAATAGGCCAAACGCCTTGCCAAATGCGCTGACGTACCCCAGGCTGCTGTGCAATAGGATTGTTTGAAATACTTCTGTTAATCCAACTGCTGAATCTAAACCTGGATCAGTCTGTTCACGTTGAACCAGCTTTCTTCGATCAGATCGACGAGCTGACCACAAAACCGTCATCCTGACCGAAATCTGCACTGGTAATTGAGGACGCTTAGGTGGCATGAATTTGTCATTTCAATATTAGCCCCGTTGATTCCAGCGATGAACATGAATGCGAGGTTAAATAGGTAGCAGTCCTTTGGGGAGAAGGTGTGGGGGTTATTTTATGGTGAGACTAATAGCGATTTACAATAGAATGAAAAACAACCGTGTGTGCTACCGGAAATATTACTATTTACACAAGCAGCACCCTTCCATAAGACTATTTAGATCATTCTTACATCTTCAAGCAATGGTAATTATTTCCAAGAATGACAGCTGCCATTCGACTTGTAGGAGTCATGTTCTTGACAGGAAATCAATTGCATCCCAAACAGGACCTTACGCTAACCAATCTACGCCTGTTGAAAGTACCTCTATACCACGGTTTACGTTGACGCAAGGGATGTTCTTGTATTGCCCAGCATAAGGAGATTTCGTACAGTTTATTTCCAGATTTGACGTGTCGGGAAGTGCTACTTCATGCTACGGACGTTGCTTATTTCAATGTCGCGTCAGGGTCATATTCGCACCAACAGGGATCCGATTTGTTTCAGAGCTTCCCGCACCTAATCATCCTATGATGCCTCATTTATGGTTTGAAATGGCAATGAACTGCGATTCGCCTACACTGTGCGTACACAGTAGAATTATGCGATTGCATTCTTTTCATATACCACGACTTACACCACATCTGTCCATCGTGCACTTGCGTTGTACTCCCGTCACTAGCTTTCGGGGGTTGCAGGGACAAATTTGAGGACACTGTTGCTCCTTATACACACCTTTTGCTTAGCACTATCGGTCCATGCAACAAAAATGCCTTGTGGCACTGCCCGCAAGAACAAGGTGCACACATACTATGCAAAAATAAACCACGACAAAGTTTAGGCTCAGAAAAAGAGCACCAAACTCCAAAGTCAGTGCATGCGATCTCGGAAAAGACACGTTTCTCCCTGTATATGCGAACGCATTGTTACTTAAGTCACGTCATTCCCTTTGGTCAGCAGCGCATGATTTCTCACATACTCCGCGTTTTCAGCTTAAAGCAAACAAGATGGAGGGACCAGGTATAGGTAGTTGGAGTGGATGGTAGTCATGAAATGTAAAGTACGATACACCTGGGTTACTTGTGCGTAGGTCGTGCCTTCTATAGGATGAATGTTGCTCTGACAGATGTCGGAATTCGTAGTATTGCAAATTTATTTACAAGGTGTATCAGGATGAGGAGTGGCACCAGCAGACAGCCATATTACTAACCAACCCATGCCTGTGTTATATTCTCCGTTAACCACGAATTTGTCGAGTGGGATTAACACAATCTGGGTTATCTGTCGTGGACCTCGTAGAATGAATAATATTTTCAAAGTAACTGATCTGAATTGCTAGGAATAGATCAAACACGCACAGGGGGCGTTGGTGTAACACAGATGTTTGTTTAAATCGAAAGGCACCTAAGTTTATTCCTCCTGATGTTGATGTCGGCCCACACACTGCATAACGCCAGCGCCTATGATATTAAAATCGTTTGTTTATATAAAGGCTGGCTGCCTGGTTCTCAGCTGTGGTGCCTTGTGCCGTGTTGGGCTGCAATGGGCTGATTCCAACTCATAACTTTTAATTGCCCTGCCAGATGCATTCTATGAACCATCGTAGTTATCGAAAAGCTACCTCATGTTTCATTCGTGTTGGGTATTATTTTACCTATCACTTTTGCAATAAACATTCGAGGCGACGTGATAGATCACTCCCAAAATTGACATCTTTACAATTTTGCGATGAAATATGACTGCTATACATGTGGATTTGATGCGCACAATGAGACATGCGCATGTGGCGCGCTGATCTGCTTCTAATGAAAGAATGGGCAGCAGAGAGCCACATTGGCTATAGCCGCAGTTTATTTAGCATTCTGATTCCATGCAACCAGGTTCCACAATGAAGCTAAAAGCGGAAGACCAATAAATTGGTAAATAAATAAATGGCACGCTTTCGAAATTTGTTGCATTAAATCCAGTTGAGGAACAGATTTGTGCTCGGCGGTTCATGAAATTAAAGGAAGTTCGTTCAGACTGGTGGATAATTCAACTTCATTTCTCAGGGCGACCTCATATAATGACATCTCCTCCCGATTTACCGTGTTTGCCTTCGGTATTGTGCTTATTTCTGTAGCTGCACTTTCTTCAACACCTTGTTTCCATTTTGTTATGCTTCATTTCATTGCAATCTACCCTTGTTCGCGATTTCGTTAGCCTGTCTTTACTACACCAGGGTCTGAGAACGGTTCGGTACGTTATTTCCAACTCCCAAATGCTTCATTCGCATACTTGCTTATCAGCAGTGCGCTGAGATGCGGGACCTTCTGCTATCTGCCAGGTAGCGATTCTTTCCGATGTCATAGATGTGTAGGATGTTTCGCCCAATGCTCGCACCGTGCTTAGCATTCACAGGACCGGGCACCATCATTGGATGGGGTAGAGGAAGAGTTTTATATCTATCGAAGGGTTGGAACAGGATGGGGTGGAAACGAGGAGACGTCTTGACACCATTGAACCGGTAGAAAGCCTGCCGGTGCATTTCTGTGCAGATGAGCCAGGTCGATTGAATGCGAATTTTGTATCAAGCCTTGTCTCTTCTGCAATCACACCTAGACAGGTAGCTCTGCCAGTAAGTAGGTTTCTGGGAAAGTTGAGTAGAAGGTGAAGAAAGGCATCAAATTGCACTGCATTTTGTGCTAGAACCTGTTGTCTGCAAGCATCAAGGAAAAGATTGCTTTGGGGTTGGATGCACTTACTAAGTGGCTTTGCGATTTACAAAATAGTTGGAAAACTACAAATGCGTATCTGCGCTAAATGTAGGGTGGTTAATACGAATGAGTCATTAAAATTAATCAAAGCCTTGAGCCAATGACTAAAACGGCAAAGGAGTAAGTGGTTTCATGCTGCCACGTGCAAGTACCGTCTACGATGAAGCCACACTCGAGCATGTTATATTGAACTCTTTCAAGGGAGCAATTACCAGTAATTCAATATTTGCGAAAAAATCACGGAAACAGGGTTCTTCACTCAAGTGGAAAGTGTGGAAGGTGTGAATGGGGGCTTAGGAAAGTACGCTAAGTTGATACATCTATGCACAGGATTCAGGTTAATACGAACGTGCGAAGAATTGGATGTTGGTTTTCCTCTGTTCATCTCGTTGTCAAACTTTACGTCCAGCTTTTCGCTCATCTAACCTTACACCCATCCATTAATTGATGAGAGGAATAAGCGCCTCCCAACATTTGCTGTTATTCGTGAAATCTTACTTTCCTCCTACCTGTTTTCGCATCAGCTTTTTTGGTGGAGTTGCCTCTAGACACCAAACGAAGCCTACGGACTAGAAAAATAAGCCCCGTTTGTGCACCCGCCATGAAGACAATCGTCAGAAGACTTCCTTGCTTTAACAAAGCACGCGATTGGACTTAATGCCAAAGTCGATTGACTTTAATGACACCGGTATTTCATGCCTAGTAAGTGTCTTATTGGCCTATTTAAGCAAGATATCAACGATTTAGTGAGGACTGCGACCAGGATTGGCCAGAAATACAGCTGATGATCCCAATGTTACCCAGCGATACTTCAGCATTGCCAGTGACTATGGAACAGAGAGTCAACATAGCAACTTGTATGAGAGGAATATGCTGAGGAGACGGGATGTGTATGTTCGCATGAATATGTTCCGCAAACACACTGAAGAGTTGAGCATATATTGGCATAACACCAGCTAAAACAGACGCAAGACTCGGAGGGACTGAGATTGAAAATGAAATTTTGGCTACTATCAGCGTTGAGCACAAAGATATTTGAGGGTGCTGAAAATTGAGGGAGAATTGCCCAAAAGGCAACTTAGGACTGTGTACGAAAAGAAGGCATCGTCTAATTACTGGAAGGGAGGCAAATTGCAGTGGTAGAGTGGGAGTAGGAAGTAGTGTTACTTAAGCTTGGAAGTATTCTTAGGTTCGTAGCTGTAAATGAGGGTATGTGTGGAAATAGATGAAAACAGAAAAAGGCGGAAAAATTCTCTTGAATGAGCAGCGGTATTGTTAGATTTGTGCACACACGGTGTGCACAGGGCTCAACGCAAATTGTTTGTGCTTACAGCCATTCGGATCGTCCATTTGGCGAAAAAACCGTTGACATGCACAACGATAACACCTATTAATTGTGCAACAACAACAACATGCTGGACCTGTCTCGGGATCAAAAATTCTCCAATATTTGTCCGCCATCTAATCGCTGCACACACATCTTCTTCATAACTGCTACCGGTTTTCATGATTAGCATTCCGAAGTCACTTATTTTGTCAGGAGGAAAAAGTAGGATGATTTTATCTGTACGGCTTTTGAGAAATTGTTCCACAGGTAACAGCAGTGGTCCACTTGGGTGAGCGCACCCTAAGGACATTTGGTCAACTAGCAGCATTTGGCTTCTAACGAGGAATGTCAAACGCAGGACAGCTAAGAGCATGCACGAATGGCTCTGCACAACTACTATTTTAGAAATGAAGCGTGAGCTGAGATTTAATACTAAGTCCCATCTTTGCTTAATGGCATTCGCGCCTGCTAACTTGTCGTGTATGCAGTCATCATTAAGCGGTTATAACAAAGTGCTGGACGGTTTACTGAATTTGCCAGATTCTAGACCGCGTTGCAGATGGCATAAGCATTGAATTAAGAGTCCGTCAGGTGCAAAGACTGCAAGCTGCTTTACGACACGGTCGCGACAAAAGCGCTCTCACCAATTTAGGAAGGGTTTGCAATGCGCAAGATTGGTAGGGAATAGCCCATTTGTAGCCTGACTTAAATGCTGTTCGCCCAGCTTCGCTCGGATGAATATTTACCTCGGCTTCATTTCTCAGATCAGCCTAGAAGACATGACAACATGTTGGGGTTCATCGCATGTGCCTCCAGTGTTGCGTCCATTTCTACACTGAACACCTGCCCTCCATGCTTTGTTCCATTGTTTTATTTCTTTTTGTTGTGCGTTTCTTCCAATGATGCGTGAAGAAAATATAGCCTGTGGAAAAGTCATTTGTCTTAGTTTAGCCTATTCTGGCCATTCGCTAATGAACAAGCTAGCGAGGAGCACAAATGTCCCTCGACTTTACTGGTGCATTTGAAATTTGCCAGAGCAGGACATGTTCTACTGCCCAAGGTATTGAAGGGGTTTGTTTAACTTCCCTCACCTAGCACAGCATAGAGTGTTTTCCATCTACGTACTTTCACATTCTTCTTCTACGGCCTTAAACATAAGAAGTGCCCCATAAACTTGCATATTTAATGTTTATGTAGCAGAAAGACGATCTCTATTACCTCGTCATGAAAGCGTAGCGAAATGGCAAGCAAAAACCAACCTTTTTCATTAAAACGTCTTGCTTACAGATGACACCTAGACACTGCATGGTTTATGCTGCAAGGATCATAGCGGCGTATTAAATCTGCGGAGAGTACCTGGTTGCCTAGTTAGGTGTTTTAAATTTCAGGATTGGCCTGTAGTTGCTTATGTGCTGTCTACTTAGAAAAGCGGCAGTGAATAAGAGTGCCCTAGCAAGCGCAGAGAAGCCATGCTTGATTACGAATGAACCAGCAACATCATCTGCTAAGGAATCCACGCAATCTATCAAGCTAGGAAACAATTGATGGAAGCGAATTCTGCTGAGGCTCAATTGATTTTAATGCAAAAATGATCAACTGGCATTGCGTTCTTATTCCCTAATGCGCTCTTTTACGGGTGGACACGGCATAAAGTGGTTATGAAAAAGTGAGGTGATGCCTTGAAAATTTGTTGAAGACCGTTCACCAAGTCGCAGTAACATCATGGCATGTGTAAGCATGATTAGCCCACAGACGATGCACCAAAAATTTGCTTACCTAACCTAGCATTACATCAGTTGGCCCGTAATCTGCCAGGATACAGGGAAACAGAATACAATCTGTGCAAATTTGCATTTAAAACGACATTGCGCCAAATATCGCGGCCTGTCTGTAAACCAAAGTCCACAGCGACTGTCTATAGAGGATCGTGGAAGTGCCGATTCAAACAATACGCCCATCAGATTTGAATTGTTTGATATCAAAGAAAACCTCAAGTAGTTGCGCAATTCTGATATTGCACTTTAGTTATGGAAGACAGAGATGTTATACATTATTAGTAGGTAGACACAGAATTCCAATTGAAATTACTTGCAATTGGTGTGCAAACAACAAAAGCATGTAATTGTGGTGGTAGTGGAGCGTAGACTTACAAAGAAAATAGCCGCCTCTGATGGGCCTAGGCCGGTGATGATCTACTAATCTGTCAGAGCACTGCCGTCTTCAACCTAGTGCCAGGATGAATGACTAGCATGGGCAATCCGACATTGTATTCGGATTTCTAGCTGCGTTTGTGTTTATCGCGACCACAGTGGTCACTGCAGAGCTTATTCACACTTCACATATGGAAATCAGTGCATCCAGGTAGTGTGCATACACCGACTAGTTGCTCCCAATGCTGTCCTGTAACCATGCTTAATAGACGTGGTGGCTACTCTGGTAGATCAGTAGCAATAGCAAAATCGTCATGCTACAGCTGCTTTACAAATTGAAGTCTTTTCCTAAATACTGGTTTTGGGGTTTTGCAGCAATTTTTCGAAGTTCCTTCCATTTATGTGAAAGGGACCAAGCCCAAAATCCCTCCTATTTTACTATCAAGAACACCGGTACGCTTGAACCAAGGTTCCTCCCATCAATTCACAAGGGCATCATGCAATTGCGCTCTGTTTTTAAAACAGCAGCTACTTCTCATGCAAATGCCGGCAGCATTGCGGGTTTGCATGAGGGCTATTATACTACCCATTTATGGTGTTCATAAAGAGGTAGTAGGTGGTTGGTGTATTAAGGCATGCGCTGAATCGGAATGGTGAAGGCGAACTTAGTTGAATGTTAGCTGCTGAAGACGCCTGTGACTCCTAAGACACCTCTGCTGAAATTTCTACAGTAGTGCCTTATTGCGGATGGTTCGCACTTACTCATTTCTCATTTGTCAATGCTGTGCTTTATGCGCACCAACAATTGCTCGAAAGTAGAAAGCAGTGCACCAGTAAAGGTGCGCATCAGTAAGCTGGCCCACACCTGGAAGTAGTCTGACTCAGGCGCTGAAAGCCTCCACAGGTCAGCGACCGGGCCGTGCCCCCACGACACGCAATTGTGTTTATGCCCCGACGTTCATCATTAAAGGCAGACATCTTCTTGGGGTCATACCCCTTGATTACCTCTTTGGTAGCCCCTGTGTAGGTGAAAGGATGATGTCTTATCAAAACCGTTTATTGGCAAGTTTGACAGTATGCCTGGTTCCGTAAAAATATCTCTGCAGAGTGGCCATGCAAGTACGTGCTTCAGCGTTCCCACGTCTGAAGCCTGCATGAAGTCCTAATTTTGCGGGGAAAATGAGTATCCTGTGTTAGTAAGAAGCAGAAAATGCAGCCTTACTGATGACTGGCTGATCGTGACATCTGGAGAGGTGAATTACTGCCACACAATGCAAGTTGCTGGGTGAGATTAAAGGTCCTGTACCACAGAACATGCCCAAAATTGCCAGAATATGTCATGTAATTAAGATAGCAGAACAGTCTGACATTCAGTTTTCTCAATTGGACAAAATATCGAATCCCGCCTTCCCAATTGCACGAGATTGTACGATGAGAAGAAGAAGCTCTAATCATCACAATGCTTGAGTAAGTTTAACAAGGAAATTTGGAGGACTAGCTGAGGTGGAACTGGCTCCTTTCCATCCCCTCTGTTATTCGCAAAGGTGAGCCTTTTGATGCTGAGTCCCGAATGTCCCTGCGACGCTTAGTACGTCCCTTCCGCAGGCTATCTAGCACTCAATGATTCTGCGCTTATCTCTTCTCAATTGACCTCAAGCATGCGAGTGCTTCTACATCCCACAGTACGTAAAATAATTGCGTTGTCAAGGATCAGTAGAATGGGGAAGTAGTGCATGGAGTCTTTTCCACTGAACACATACATGGCTACTCGATTTGATAAGGCCGGGATAAAAAGTCACTTCTCCTCTCAGGTTAGCGGATGCAAATTTAACGCCAAATACGCAGGTGAAGAGGCAGGAACACCTGTTTTCAGGCTTACTGCCGTCAGTTTACGCACTGTAATGTGGCTTATTTGTACTTATGTGGTAACATAACTTTCTCCTTTACACTGATGCAACTAAAAATGGACTCTTTCTTTAACAGTCAGATTAAAGACATGGGTGGCGTGCTGCGTAGATTAGCATGTCGTTCAGGCAGTGGTGCCATATGGTGAAGGTGAGATGGCTTGCTAGTACCCAGGATGTGGCAACCGCTTCCGTGGATTTCTTAGCTGATGCGATTGTAAGCTGACTGCTTCACCAGGACTGAACGGGACACTCTGTCACCAGGACAGTGCTTGCCCAATGACAGCGCTTGCAACGTGGGCGTGGGAGCTGATGCACTCATAAGTAATGCTGCATGAAGCATGTGAATTGGAGTGGGGTTTAAAACAAGCATTTAACCTTCTATTCACTGGCTTATCCACCCCTTGATTGGTCCCACCGCTCCCAATAACGGTGGGCTGCTTTCCGCACGAACGCCACTTTTTTCCACTTTTGCTATGATCGTCGATCTCAGCTTCAGTTGCCTGGCATTCGGCAAATGATCAATTCAGCCAGAATTCTGCCACGCACACACACGGATATTGCTGAAGGGGTGAAGTAGAAGGTGGGTGCTGGCGTGTTGGAGTAGTGCATCCTTTGCAAAGGAGCAATTATTTATCCTTTGACTTGTCGCTGTTTGCATCAAAAATTCCACTTTTCAGCACAAGTCAGCCCATCAGCCAGCTGACCAAGCGGCATACAATTCGAAATCCACACCACGCAGTGGACGTGGAAGACGTGAAGTAATGCAAACTAATTATCTTCGATGACCAGTCTCCGATACCTGTAGGCACAAGGCAGTAATGAAACAGTGGATGAGGTGAAATAAGAGTCTCTCGACGTGGAGTATCATCTGGTCTCCAGGAGCACAGATTAAGCGCATTTCACCACCATTTTTCCTCCTCCTCACCACGATTCAGCCGGCAAACGGGGCAAAATCGAAGATGAATTGAAAACGGCGTGATGCGTTGAAGAGGTTAAAAATGAATGCATTATCAATTGTGCCCAAATTTATTAACAGGTGTGAGTTATCTGTGGGGGGTGGTTGTTTAAGGAACCAAACAGACGATGCTGTACATGGTCGTAGCAATGAAGAAACTCTGTGATGCCTTGTTAATGTGGTGAACATTGCACTTTATTGCCTATGCTCTTCAATTGTTGCAGGATGTGCTTTCGCTCATCGCCATGGTCTGCAGCGCTGGTCAGCCTTTTCTCTTCTATGTCCTGACGTGCTACTGTATCTACTTGTCACTTGTGGTCACAGTTTGTGATACAAAGCCAGTCCATCTTTCTATAAACTTCCTCATCCGACAGGATAAAACTGGATTTTATGGAATTTATCTTGTCTATGGCGAATTACTCACCATGTGGCGTGTGAAGTGCGACAGGGCCATTCAAATCTAGACCCAAGCTGGGCATCGACGTTCCCAAGCCGTTGGAACATTTTGGCCACTACGAGCGGTAACTTCCTCGAAGTACCTACATCTCTGCATTGAGGAAAAGAAGGCCTTGATGACTGTTCCATGGGCATGCTAACTGAACCCGCAAATAGAACGAAACTATGCGTTTGGTTAGAAGACGAAGTGGAATGATGGAACTTCTCTGCCCTCGAGCATGTGCTGCATGGTACCACCTTAGACAGCATGACTGGTTCTGTAGGCGCGTTTAGTTAGTAGGACAGAATCAAAAGGCATTTTCAACCTACAGATGACAAGGCGACACTTGGTTTTATCTTCGATCGGTTAGAGATAGAAGGAGGTCTGATTATGCGTCTGAAGCTGACAAAGGTAAAACAGAGACAATCAAGTTGATGCCTAGCCACAAGAAGGTGTAATGCGTTCGCAAGTGGCAAGGTTCAAAGGCATTAAAAGAAAGGATGGATAAGGCCAGCCCCCTAGTGCTCTACCCAACGCTTCATGCTATGAGCAGCAAATATGTTCGACTTATCCATTTACCGTCTTGCTTGCAATTGTCTGGCACCCACATAAACTAGAAACTGGCAATTTCCGAGAAATCACCTCACCGTTTGACGGCAGTTTAGCAGAGGGACAGTGCAAGTTGTGCATTTGAATGAACTCGTCAACCATGGGCTAGAATGTGTCCTTCTTCATTTAATGACAACTAACGCACGTGAAGTGCTTCGTCACGGTTGTCGCTCGCACCTCTGATACCTCAATGTTGACACTTTTCACAGGCACATCGCTAAATGACTGCGCATTTAACTATACATCCTCAACTTGCACTGCTAAAAAGTGGCCGTCATCCCATTTCGATGCTTGACTTACTGTCCACGCCGTATCTCCAACGCACGAAGCACTATTTTCACTTGCCCACATTTTGGTACAGCGTGGTAAACAATAGAAGGAATCTTCCACCAGAAATGGCCCTATTCCTAAGGTTGAAGCTGTACGCATAGGCAAGACCTGTTTATTCATCTGTTGAGAATCAAATTTTATGTGTGGAAGGAGTTCTTTTCTGCTTTAGAAAGAACTGTTTAAAAGTCAGATGGACCGAAGTTCTTCTAACTCACTTTAAGACGCAAGAACTCACACTGTACAGCGTAAGCCAAATTAGCAGTGAGATGTTTCCCCACACATGAGGATGGGAGAGAGAGTGAAAAGTAGAGGAAAGGAGGGGAAGGGGGAGGGGATGAAGGGAGATACCGCTACAACTCACCAAGCTACAAGTTACTAGCAATTGGAATCAATTCTTGTTCCTTGACACTCTCGCTCACACGCAAACTGGAAGAGGCAAGTCGATTCTTTTCGTGCAAAACAATAGAAGTAGGCGAGAACTGAGGACTGACTGGTAAATGGCCTAATTGCAATGGTTACACGGCGCAGTGTCAGCTTCTATGTACATTATCTAGTCCACCAAGCCTAGAAGCCCACACGACTAGGGGGTGGAGGTGTAGCTACTTCTATTTTTAACTTGGTGGTGGCATGCCTTGTCAAACGGTGACGATAACATTGCAAAACTGGACTGCTTGATGCCAAACATTGCTGGTGCAGCAGAGTGAATAGCGAAGGGAAGTCTCGAGCACTTGCGTTTTCTCCTGAAGGCAATCAACACGATCTGGCCAGCATCCATTGCCCAACAAAAGTAGCATCTTGCAATCATGTCACTCGACATGTGTCACGCTTTTGGCTGCTATTGGTGATCAGATGTGGTAGGTGCACATGATAGTCATTTAAGTAATGAAGCAAATTTGGAAACGGGGAGAGGTGGTTAAAGCTCTAAGCTGTCTCCAAAAGCAGTAAGCTGTGCGGCTGACTCATTTTTCCATCATCTCCATCTCCACCCCACAGGAGTCGCATCTCAACTATCTAGCAGTTTCTAACCTACAGACTGCAATTGTGCAAGCTACATGGAGCTTAACAAATTGGCGGCAACCGTGGATGCATATCTGTCTCATGCTGTAGCAATTTTGATATCAAGTTGAGAATTAACAATGCAGGTTCTCTTCGAGATACAAAGATATGAGTCAATGTGCTTCTTCACAGGGGCCCTCTCTCACGTCAATGAGAACATGCGACACCACATTCCGCCTACCAAGCTCTTGCGTGGAGAAATAGCAGTGCAACTTAGCGATGAATGCTCCGAGAGAAAGACGACCAGTAGGTGAACCAAGAACGAGTGCTGCAAGAAGCCTAAATCTGATAGTTTTTATGGTACAGATCTGTCAACTTTCTGTCGCGTATGTCCATTCCTTCTGCTTCTCCTTTGATTCTTTACACTGAAAATAACAAAACTCGATAACGAGGTGCTGAGGCAGAGCAGATACAGGTCGTGCACAATTTGCCTTTAAATTATGGCATGGTGGCGCAAGAAGGGGACCTAAATAAGATGAGGAATGCTGCATTTCTTAAAAGTGTGCAGGTTAATAACTCAGCCTTTAAAATTGGCATGATCAATGTCCTTGATACCTGACTGTCTCACGTGCCCTACTGTCCATCTGCCTCCCTCGCGATCGACGCAACTTCACGCATACATTTACTGCCTTGATGAGAAATTGCCCTGAAGAGCATTTTGTAGAGTAAGCAGTTAAGTGTCTGGCGCTAATGCAAACCAGCAGCTGTCTACAAGGCAGTCTCATTTGAGCGAAATGATCCAGCCTATGGTTTCAATTGCTTTCAAATTGCCTTTCCGTCGATGCAACTGCGTTAGTGCCATCATGTGCCTTGGATACTTGTGGATGCGACGAGACAGCGACAACCGTTGCCAGGCCAGTCATGAACACCGGCCACTGCGCCGATCACATTTAGCAAATTGTCTCATTTCTAATATTGTGTACAAATCCGCATCTCTTCTGCAGACCTACTTATTTGATGGAACGTGTTATCCAAAGTGTCCGTTTGGTGACCAGAGGCCTCCTGCTCAGTCTCACGTCAACGACAAAATAAGACCATTAATCAGGCACAGCACATGGACTACAGGCAACGAGATTCACCATATCTGGCAGGGAAAGTGCATATCTGGTGCAATCTGGCGCTATTCAATCTCTCCAAAATCGCAGCAACAGTCACTTTGTGAAGAACAAAGTTGTCAATTCAAGAGTTGATAAAGGCGTTGTCAGGGTAGTTTAGTCAAGAATGCTGTGGAGGTAAAAACATTAGAAAAATTGGGTAAAGTTGAGAGTCAGCTAACATGCTATGTGTTGCTGAACACGTGGTGGACAGACGAACGCCTGCAGACATTATTATGTCGATAAGTGCCTACAAACTACAACGGCAGAAATGAGAGGAACCCATCAGTGAAAATTGTAGCATTCGTCCAATCAACCATTTCCACTTTTGCGGAAGCAATTAACAACCGAGAAAATTGTTGCAGCAGAGGTCAGACATCATGCAGCAGAAAGGAATTATGGGCATTATAGTCACCATAAATACATTGAAAATAATTTAGACACATGCGGACCTAACAGCATGCCTATCAAGGACTATGCAACAGCCTTAGGTTAGGCTACAAATTTGTCATCCAAAACCTGTATCGTGTTTGCTTTCCCAGCATCAGAAGCACAGTGAATGCGCAGACAGGCTTAGGGCGACCAAAAATATGCCATGATATCTAGAGTGACCTCATTTGTTGATATTTTCCATCAGAATGGATGACATCTTCGCATACTTTGCACAATCGAGCAGTCCACCAGACCTGAGGCTAGGGGATGGGTGTTAGGAAGTTAGGCACACTTGCTTCAAGTTGAGTACAATGGTTTGCCCAATTCAGAGGGTTTTGATGGATGTTGAGGCAATATAAACAGCGTATTACCCTTTAGATGGATTATGAAAAAGTGGGTGTTAATCTGTCGATACATGACACTTTCCTGCTTGTCCTACGCTCCTTCGCATGCAGCCAACCCTTCCAGAATGCAGTGTCGGTTGAACATTCTTGGATTTGAATCCAGGCTGTTCTCTATGCCAAAATGTGTTGCGTTTGCAAAATGTTCGATTGCAGCATGTACGTTTTAACGGGAAATTGCTTCTTGCGATAAATCACTTGGAGGGCTTGGCAGTGCCTACCACCCGAAGTGACAAATTGCCTACTCTAAGTGGCTGGGGTAAGTCGTTGATGCTGCCCACCAAAGTGTAAAGCGATGTGACGGCCATGTTTACACACCTTTTTAAGTGTGTGGCCTATTCGAAAGCCACCCTTGATGGATCGTGACGCTCTTGGGCATGTTTAGCCACTAGTTCGTGCAATTCCCAATCTGTTCTACCCTTCACCCATCAGCTGCCCACATCAGCGCTACTAAGTGAATGCTGAAGAATATGTCGTTTTGCCATGTTTCATGTTATGTGTAAGGACATCAAGGTTTGAAAATGACTTGACAATTACCTTGCCACAATGCTTTGCGTTGGAGTTGACGAAATCAGATGGACAAACACTGGTGTATTTTAAATGGAAAAAGGCCCTTGTTTAACTACTATCATGTATGGAGTGCACTGATCGTTTGCAGAGGTCTGGGTGTTGTTTGTTCTAGGAGAACTGCAGAACCCAAAAAGCATTGTGGGATAAACTTACGCGGCAGTGCAGCATAATGTCATAGCAACATTCTATTATACACGAATACTACTTTCGCGGTTTTGGATGCACCCATTTCCTTAGCAAAGTGTTCCGGTTATCTCATCACCTTCATTCTCAGCTGATAATGTGAGTGGTGACAGACCATTCTATCAATAACTTTACCCAACTCTGGGAAGTTACAGGTATTTCACACAAAAATTATGTCGATGTGCTCTTTTCCTTCAATTGGGCAGCCGTTATGGTCTAGGATTTTGAAGCGCCTCACCCTGATAGCATATGTGTTTCTCAGCGGAGGAAATTGTGGCGAAAGATTACTTGATATTTAGCCAATAAATTCAGACATTCCTTTGTTAGCCCTTTCAGTGCGTAGAGCATTTTTGGGTCAACCATGATCTGAAAAGCAACTTCTTTGAAATTTGATTGAAATTTATTCCACTACTCTAGGCTGCTACTAAATCGCAAATGAGTAACATGGACGTTATTCACTTCTTCATCATCAGTAATGACTGAATTAGAAGGCAGACACATTTTTCATGCCACTTGCCTAAGCCAAAGTAAACAAATGTGTAAATCTCGTCAACGCATTTGAGTTGCAGAGGTTGACACAAATGCAATCCTACATGCTCTTTGATGGAACATGACGCAGGATGGCTGCGATTTCTGCCTTCATACAAAACCTTGCTTATAGAACGCAAGAAAAGTATATCTGTGGGCAATTCTTGATTCTGCTTACAAATTTCAAGCAAAATATATAATCATGTGATGGTGGTACAGTAAGGAGCATGTTAATGCTTTACCGCATAAGGAGGTGAGCTAAGCAGCGCTTTTCGTCACTCGCCTACAATTCCACTCTACCACACCCTCGCTTACTGCACCCTGATTAGGCATACGGGCCTGCTCCTCGAAGATTATTAAGTTGGCATTAGGCTATCAGCATGAGAAACAGATGGATGTGGCAACTCATTTCTGAGGCCCAAACCGTGTGCAGATACAAAAGATAAGGAAGGCCCTTTAGGGAGGAAGTTGGGCTTTTAATAAACAGCCATTTGGCCCTGGAGTAGTTCTTCATCCAGTCATCCTAATCTGTGCAAGACCTCCTCACTTTATCGAGTAAAAAACAATTTGGAAATACCTTGTTTCAAATTGTGCATAGTGCACATTATTAAGCATTCGCAGCCAAAGTTTAGCAAAAGAAACATTAGACAAACCTTTAAACCGCCTCTCTGCGTGTCAATATAGCCAAAACTAAAAGGAGTGTAAACAAGTCCATGCTCTAATAACATTAACCTTAATCAATGCGTCCTTTTATTTTTACGTGCTTTAATTTTGCTATTTCATAGCGTCCCATTTTCATTCTGGTAGGCATGAGCGATAGAGCCGTTTACTTTAAAACAGTGTGTGCAGTTATCAATGTCAGAATTGTGTGGCTATTTGAGGTTCCATTTGCGATCATACAATTCAAATCCGATGTGCGTATTGTTTCAATCGGCACTTCCATGATCCTCTATAGACAGTCGCTGTGGACTTTGGTTTACAGACAGGCCGCGATATTTGGCGCAATGTCGTTTTAAATGCAAATTTGCACAGATTGTATTCTGTTTCCCTGTATCCTGGCAGATTACGGGCCAACTGATGTAATGCTAGGTTAGGTAAGCAAATTTTTGGTGCATCGTCTGTGGGCTAATCATGCTTACACATGCCATGATGTTACTGCGACGTAGTGAACGGTCTTCAACAAATTTTCAAGGCATCACCTCACTTTTTCCTAACCACATTGTGCCGTGTCCGCCCGTAAAAGAGCGCATTAGGGAATAAGAACGCCTAAAATTTAAAAACACCTAACTAGGCAACCAGGTACTCTCCGCAGATTTAATACGCTGTTTGGTTCTTTAAAACAACCACAACTTGCTGTTTGTGAGGTGGTCATCACTCGCATTTTAGTTGCTACTTGTACATGGCTTTGAAATTCCTACCAAACAGGTCCCTTAGAAGCTAGCCAATGAGTGCAAGCACACTGGGTCCATATGAGACGGCGAATACGGTTCTGCACATCCACAGCCGCAGGTGCTCGTCGTAGACTGTCTCAATTTGTGAATGTTGAATGTAATTTTTGTAATCTGCATGCCTCTCTGCAGAGATTTGCATTTTCTGCCTTAGTAATTCTCTCCCTTAACCCCCTGTTTTGCATACCGCAATTTATTTCAACGATTGTCATACAACTTTGCAACTTGTGGCTGTCAAGCCTGTCGTATGAGAGTGTGCAGTTGCATATCTTCTTTTCGGATTTTAAGAGAAGAATATACTGTCAAGTGACAATATCTTGTGCATTTTTGACAGGACAATTTGCGGTGTTCAACCCGTCCATTTAGCATGGACAGCTCGACTCCACAGCCGTGGACAGCGATGGTGCCAAACCACACCCCGGTCTACTTTGAAGATGACCATCCCGAGTTAATGCGGAATGGACTGTGGACACACCTTGAATGTGATGAGTCCCCAATTCTAAACGAAACTACTGCCTACGCAGACGAATGCAAGTTCGCTCCTACTGGTCCAGCTACGCCGATTTATCCCAATTCTCATATCGATGGCACCCTTTGGTATTCTGAATATGCTTCACTCGTATTCTTCCTTTATGATTGACCTCGGTATTTGCCGACCTGCAGCACGAATCAAATTCTCCTGTGTGGATGTATCACAGCCTTTGTGCACTCATTTGATGAACACTGTGTGCATGTAAGGGGACTCTTAAAGTCGGTTCCTTCCAGTCCCAAGTTAGTCGTATGCTCTTCAACTGCCACCTCTTCCTCTTGAATGTGAAAATATTTCTAAATTTCGCGGACTGTGATGGTGATTGATAGTCGACATCACGATTTCCTTACTCATACATTTCCCGAAATTCGTTCTTTTTGCTTCATTACTGCATTCGCTGTGATGCTTGTAATACTTTGTGTTGGAAGTGGTACCAGACGATAAGGCCCAAAGAGCTAAGTGGGTACATGGCTTTCAAATGAAATGCATAGCAGGCTCGGGTGTCATTCTTCGGGTGACAGGCGTAGCAGCGTAGCTATCAAAGAAGAATGATTTTAATCCTGAACTCAATGCTAGCCTGAAATTGTGACTCAAAGGAGTGGATGATTGCCGAAAATAACTTTCCTTGAAAAGCCAAAGCAGAACGCGCATCGATTACTCAACACCGAAATCGTCGAGTTGTGACTTTGCGTCCTTTGCTTTCAACCCTACATTGCCTTCTCACTCTTCGCTTCAAATCGCAAAGCCCGTCATGATGTCCCTAAATGGGAATCAAGTATTTTGCAGAGTGGCTTGATAAACGCGGTCGGCGGTTGCCCGCATTCAAGCGTGGATGCCAGGCAAAACAAACTGAGGATTATCATGTAGTGTTCTAGCAAGAATATCCATTAAACCAATAAGGAAAGGAGTTACTTTAAAGATAATCATACAATTGCTACGTGACCCAGTGAGAAAGGATTTAAACGGAAGATAAGTTGGGGATAGATCAATACAAGTCGGCGATTACACCAATTCCATAAAATGCCATTTATATTGGCGGTCCGCGTAAACGACCTCTATCACCACTACACGCGCAACTCGCATGGTCTGTGTAGCTGGAGCATACCAAGAATTCGTGTGAGGCAAGGTGAACAAATGCGGCTTGAATAAAAGGCACACGTCAACAAGACGCGAAATGGCTGGAAGTCCGCCGATGTGTTCTACAAGCCGTGTTGTGGATTGAGAGTGCATCTTCGACGCCTTGTCAAAGGGCTTTTCCCAAATTAGTAGAAATTTATCAAAGCGCCTTTCTGCGCGTTTTGTAAATTATATATTGCAGCGAAAAACAGAAATAACTTCGGTCGTTGTTAATATGTCTATGAATTTGTTTGGAAAATAAGGTTTGCTGGACTTGCCACAAATGCATACAAAAATTGGGAAGGTTAAGATATCCTAAAGAATTGCAATAGCTGTGAGACTGAAGTTACCCAGCGCTCTCAGAATACAATGAATTCCTAAAATCCTCTTGTCATATTTGATGTGAGAAAGAACGGTGTACGGCAGTGACGTAAAATGAGGAATATATGATCATAGCACCCATGCTCAATGCCGTGGCATGGTCTCGACGTACCACAGATCGTCACTAAATATAAACCCCACCTCCACTTGATGTTGACCACTGTGGAATACCGTGCCAATCAAGCTGTGTATTGGAATCCCTGGAAATCTAACCTTCAAGCAGACAACTCCCGATATTAACAGCATGTGTCATTTCCACTGGTCTTATCCCCAAAAGTCAAAAAGGGCTACTAACTAGCTCACATTTATTCCTTTTGTGTACCCTGTCTACCACGAGGCAATGACTTAACTCTCGGCTATCTTGTGGCCTGTCCAGAGAAGGCAATAATCTTCAAGTAGAAAGTGAGAGTGTGTGAGGGATCAGGCTGGCTCCCTTTAACCCGCCATAAAGTACAGTCCATGGGCATCTCACCGGATCGGAGGGCTATCAAACTGCCAAGAAAAGGACATCAGCATTGAAAGGCCATTCTCGGAGTCATTTCTTACCCTCAGTCCAAGTGTTACTATTCACACTCTGTCATGTGCCAGATCTGACAGTTTTAACCCAAGTGGCTAGTACCGTTGTAACGGAAGGCGGATTTTGAAATGCCTTAGACGATTTCCTAGTCGCAATGATCGCTTCCAGCATTATGACGGACGCCACAGTCTCCTTCGTGCCAGTAAACTTGGTCCTGCAACTTTGCATTAGGCACTAGATAGGTGAACGCCAGTATTCCTTAAAGTTATTATAAAATGAATGCAAAATTAAGGGCTCAGTATTTGTCTTAGAGACCGCGAAGCAATGAGTATCGGTTGACTTACCTTCCGTAGGCAGGTAGACTTTACCCAACCTAAACCATGAACAGCTAAACTTTGCAAGGTAGCCAGTGGTGGTCCAAGCATATACTCCTACTTATTTATTCCAATCTGTTTATCCGCATCTAGGGCAAGATGAACTGTGGACACACGTAGGCTGTGATAAACGTCGATAGTGTTCGAAATTGCGCCTTACGCAAAGGAAGGCAAGCGCAACTCCTGTGTTATTCAAAAACTGTAACAGGTTACGACGCCTACGTAAGATATTATGGGCACCTTCTACTTTCTATTCTTGTCACTTCTTCTCAAGTAATGACCAGCTGCATGGGAAAATAAGTGGACTACTCAGGTGTAAACGAAGCCTTAATCAAGCAAACATATAAGAAGGCATTATTTGCATTGTTTGCGGAAATGTAGTTGGTTGAGACACGACTGATGTGCTGTGCTTGCAGAAATTTGAATTGTCGACACCCAAAATGCTGAAATGTGTTGGAAACGCTGAATGTAGTTAAATTTTAGAAAATACGTACTCAAAACTTATCAGAGTTAATAGCTTGGACTCAATGTCTCGAACTCATGAAACTCGGAGCTGTCTGTTTAAGTATTTTTGATGCACAATGTCTAGCGAGTAAGTAGCCTTCTCATGAACGGGGTAGCTAAAGCAATAGAATTGTGATGCCTCCACTGCCGGGAAACAGGCATTACACGGATGATGAAGGGTAATATTCAGGAAATGCTTTGCTCTTCCAAACCACCTAACTGCGGGATTTTGGACTACCACGTCTCGCCAACGATTTTGTGAAACACTTTCACACAACTTTTGCCTTTCTACTAATGCATTCAATTCCATGTTATACCGGACAATGATTACTCAAAATGCTTGAAGGCTTCTTAAACAATTCACAGATACCTTTTGTGGACTGCAATAAAGCAGCAGTAGAAATGCATTGATTCGTGGTGGGTGTGCAAAAATATCAAAGCTTCAATTATATCCTCTCAATAAATTGCAGAAACACTTGTTGACTAAATTGCAACTGCTAAGGTTGGTCAAAAAAGATAATAATATTTTTTTCATGCAAAACCTTTCCTTAGCTGCTAACCCTTAATGGGTCTCCTTTCTGAGGAAGTGGGAGAAGTATCGAATAACAAAGCAAAATTTTAACTCGTGCTGTGCGTGATTTAAACATATCCAATGTAATGGTCTCTGCTAAAAGCTGATTTCCCACAACTTGTGCAATTATATTGTTCACATTTCGATTCAAAATATTGGCTGATTGCTTTTAGGCCAATTGACTGTGAAGCAAAGTGATGAGTGCAGCGCATAAAATGCCATGATTGGAGTAGAGGAATTTGACTTTGTCTTATTCAAAAAACTCGAAGTGACATTTTTTAGACCCAAGCCTTGATTTGCTACTAATTTCCGCCAAAGTATTGTATCTGAATATTCAAATAACGCCCTACATTCATAAACATCCTCTGCTTGCATTGCCAAATTCGGTCTACCCAACTGCTAACTGTCGCATTTGCATCGGCCTAGCGAGTTTTCAACAACGTATGCAAAGTAAGCGTTTGACATCTGCAATTTACAAGGACTACTTCAAAACAGCATAAATGGTTGGCTTGCATCTCTGATTTCGACCAGCGATTGTGTGCATAGTGCAAACTGTCATCCTTATTTTCCCATGAGCCTCCGTACATATGAAATGCGAAAGTAGTGTGACATCGGTTGGCCCATAGGCGGACCAATTTGCTATCAACAACGCTGCAATACTTTTGCATCAATATAATGTCTCCTTATCTGACGCTCCAAGCAGCTGCATGCTCTTAAGGGGTGGTGAGTTTCTTTACAGTAGTGCGCATTTTACTTTGTGCTGTTATGGACCTTCTTTCCTGCAAACAGTGTTCCCCACCCACCGCACTTAAACGCCTCCTTATCTGCAAAGCAGGACGTACCTGATTTGTCCATTTAATTTTGGTCAGTTTAATTGCAGACTTGCCCATGCAAGGTGGACTTCGATAGGTCAGTGTGATCTATGCACTGCATGGCATAGGAGTTAATACAGATAAGTTCCAAGCATGACATGCTGCATTGGGAAACCACCATTGCATAATGCATCAGCATGTCATGAGGCAACCTGAGTACACTTTTCTCCACATGTGCGTGGAGTGTGCAAGAGCACAAGACACGTTGTTAGTTCCATCACAAGGAAATGGAATTTGAACTCAATCGGAGGGGAAAGTTGCGTGCCTTGCAACAGATGCGCACGTTGGAGAATATACCTTCCTCATCTGGGCCATTAGGGCGGATCATGATCTAGCTGATTGCAAATGCATCAATTTAGTTGAGAAGCAACGATGCATACCGTTAGATAGCTGACTGGTCAATGTGAAGAAATAGTGTAAGAGGTTGAACTGGAATAATCGACTGTTCTCAGGAGCAGCAATTCACTCGCTACCATTGGTGAGAAGTGCATGCATGAATGAAGTGTAATGGAACAGAGAATGGGGAAATGGAAACCAACGTACGCATGAGGATGTGACTCTGGTATTGACATGCGACTGGAAGCAAACGCTGTAGACCAAGAGATGCTCTCATGTTTCGAATTCGATAGAGGAAAGTAAACGGAAGCTACGACTCGTTTGAATGATGCTGAAGGCAAATCGTGACGAGCATGACGTTTGTGACTTTGTGTTTTATTGTAACGGAAAAGCTAATACTAATTAGTGAACATTTAAACTGTATTTAGAATATTCATGCGCATTGACATTGTTTCACTGATTAAAATGCCGAATAAAACTTACATTAATTCAGTACTCATGGACAGCAGGCTTGTGCCTCCTGCGATGCAACCGGAAATCGCTGTGTACATTGCAATAGGAGTGGTGTTCGTGAACGCACCGTCAGCTTTGCGCGCAGTAGAGACACCTTTGTGTATTAAATCGCATTTGGCAGCATTCAGGCCATTGAACTGCAAATGAACGCGCCGGCTTTCCATGAGCTGTTTTGTAATGCAACTTTGGCATTGCTTGAATGCCGTTTGTAGGTATTTGTAGAAATATTTAGCTTATCGCTTATTACATTTAATTTACTCCATTGTAGCTCAAAACGCGATCCTATTTTATGACTTTTGTGGATATATCTCCTAGGACATTAGCTGGCTGGTGATTACTCCAACTATTCTCGTCGAAATTCATTTATATATCCCTTTATGCTTTGGTGCTGGCAGTGTCAAATCCGAAGCAGTACTTACACATCCACGAAAACAAGACCTCATGATTCGCTCGCATGCAGCATTGTTATATACCACTGGAGTGAAATGATATGTCGTTCTGTGAGTGGTGAATTTGAATTGTCATAAGACAATTGCAGTCACGACATTTGTTCCACCATCAATGATGCTGCGCTCGCCTTGACTCAATATGGGTCTTATGGGGCTGCACGAAAACCCAAATGCTGCTGCAAAAGGACCACAGAAAAATTTACCGCCTAAAGTTACGGTCACCATAGCACGACAGCCAACAAAGGCCCCCTTGCTTCCTGCCCCGTCATGCAAGATGGCAATCCTCCTGTCATTTGCCCTTTAATGTGGCATGGGATGACGTGACATCACACCAGTTGTGGTTTGAGTTCGCGTCGAAAATGGTGAATTTCGCAAGTTTTGCTTGCGATAATGATAATGATGGTTTTGACTTCACACCCAAATGTTGACTATGTGGTAGTACAGTGTCATTTCCTGTAAGTATGCGGACATTCAATGCAAATCTGATGTAGTGCATGGCGACGCAGTGTTCTAAATTGACAACAGTCAATTTAATTTGCACAGTCAGAATTGCCCTTATCAGAGCTTGCATGACTTCCTCCGTGACACATTTACATCCTCTACACAGTGAATGCTCTTGCCGCAATCGGCCATCGCTTCCAATTCCAAAGGTTTTCTGTTAGCATGAAACTCACTATAAGCTTAGCTGCTGATGTAATGGCATTCATTCGCATTCTACCGAAGCAATCATCTCCACATATCTATAAAGCGGAAGAGGTCAATGCGCAACTGTGACCACCCATTCCGAAATATGCCCGATAGGCAAATGACTGCGTACAGAGATGACGCGAGCGTATATGGCCCTGTGCTGCCTCCCACGTTGGAATTTCTGCGAGGCGTTCTGTGCAGTAAAGGCGTATTTCTGAGTTTCCCATTCTTTGGATTGTAGTAGGCTGCAATTTGTCCATCGGGTTTCTTATTTAGACTCGCTCATTGTGGACCTCTCTAGGCGAAAGAATGCCCGAGGCAAGATGTCAAGGAAGGTTGCCCTTTTACAGTTAGTTGGCTTACTGTTTAACGAAAGCCCTCGGTTTAGGGATAGTTTGAGTCGTCTCGAGCTAAGTTTTACTAGCATGTGTGCCGGTGACAGATGGAAAGAGAGGGTTGGAAACGATTTATCTCATGCAATGGGAGAGAGTTAAGGGGAGCAATTTTGATGTTGGTATAGGGCGATTAGGAGCAGGGTAGTGTTGAACATTCCAGCTTTGTGGGAATCGTAGAAATTGGGAAGCAAGAGGAGATTGTCGTTGCAAAATGCAAAGTTTCAAAGTGTCACAGCGTAGGTGGTGAATGAAAATGTCACAGGCGATTGTGCCTTGGCATGCGCTGTCCGGTTTGCTGAATGAGAGTGGTTAAATGTAATGGAATTTAACTACGAGGACATCAGGAATGTGGCAGTCCATTTTAGAGTACCCATCAGTGTGAGGCCTGTTTCAACATCTCCTTCCTTCTCCTCCAATCAAAACCTTGCCTTAGAGCATCACTCTGATCTGGTATTGGGTCATTTCCAAGATAAGTTCCCATTATGAATACGCATTCATGCACACCTAACCCACTCAACCTACCTCTCTCTTGGCTCGTGTGCACGTCCATCACCGTTGAGGGACGTGTCTGCCAATTGTACTAGGACTTATTCAACGTGTTGTGCAAAACTCTTATGTCGTTACTATCTACCCTACCACCGCGTAGCGAATACGACGCATGAGCCCGTGCAAAATGGGGAACGGAAGCACCGAACTCCAACCGAAGCCCAGTCATAGCCACAAATTACTACGCCTTAGCATCACCTCCAGGGCCATAACCCATATATTCGGATTAGAAACAACCCCCTTGAATGTCTCTTTACTCTCGTGAAGACAGTGAGCTTTCCGTGAAAATCAAAATCAACGCCTTGAAACAAAACTGTCTCAACATGTGGAGGAACTGGTCATGTATCGCAAGGCAATGTCCACCAACCTCGGCAAATATCTGACGGGCGGAATCTCGTGGACTTCTTCTACACTGATCAACCATTCGAAGTGATAGAATGAATAGTAGCATAGCCTGTAGACAACGTCCATCGCATTTTTCACGATCGGTGAGAGGGAGCAGACACGCTCACCATAATTCAGCTCGATGGCCTCCACGCTCTGACCTGTATTAACATGGCGAACTCAATGACATCAGCGACAGTGACACCTATCACCGCAGTCAGAAAGGCTTGTTGGCTCAATGATGGATTCGCTGTTGAAGTACTAAGCGCAGACGGAGAAGCCGACCTAGCTCTTGACTTGGTGCTTTAACCACCTTAACTACCATTCTAGGGTAACTGTGCAAGTCTTGGCGCAAAATCCACAATGGATTTTGGAATATACGTATGTAATTCATGTATCACATTTCAGCTGGCTTCAACTTTCACTCCAGTGTCAACCTCCTAGGTCAAGAAGATCGATGGGCTGGGGGAAGACATTTTACATTGCGTAGTATGAGGTGAAGGTGGCGTACAAACAGTCCAAGATATAAGACAGACCAGGGTTCGTCTCCACTTCGGAAAACGGCGAATACACCCTTCACCTGGAAGAGTAATTAGTTGAGGGAGTGATACACTGCTTGTGGTGGGATCCTATTTTCCACTTACCTCGTGGGTGTACGGTGTTTTCGGCATTGTCATGGTTAAGCGTAGATCTGGCCAAAAGTTGTGCCAGTCTGTCACAAATGTGGATTTCTAGGCGCTTTAGCTTGCATCCTTTCCAGCCCTCAACCTGGTACTCAGTGGACAAATGAGTCAGAACAGCTGTCTTTTAACAGATGGATGAGCCGTCATGGGGAGGAAAAGCCGGTGAATGCAAACTTTATGGTTGAGGAAGTGAAGCCTACTTGAGCGGACCACGGATGCTTCGGTTAGCCATGGACGCAATACCCACTTTGTCTTAGCCTTCACCCTTGGGGTGTTTATTGGCACATTCGAAGCACGTGTCTGTTTAGCATGGACCAGTCATGAGGAGGAGAGGGAAAGCGGGACATTTGGTGTTCGGAGACTAACCATCCATCAAATAGATTGAGCAAGTCAAACAGGGATATCTCCGAGGGTTTGGGAATCTGGATTACAGTCTACTGTTTAGAAAGACCAAAGAAAGTGTAGTGCAACTACGAAAAGTGCATGAACAGCCCCCAAGGTAGAAAACCAGCTGTTAATACTTTGATGGTTTACCTCTTCTTACTTGATCCAACTGATAACTTAAATGATTCATTGATCAGTAGAGGGAATGCATATTGCAGGTTAGTTGAAATTCCTCCCTCTTAGTCCGCAATCCCTCAATCAAGTTAGTCAGTGGGTCAGACCTACAGCGCACTCACGCGTCTATTTGTAGGCATGCATCCAGGCTGCTTTGTCTACATAAGCTCAGCTACTTTACATACCTGTGTTTTGGAGAATTTAGACAGTCATTTTCTACTGTTGAAGCCACACATTGCAATACAAATTGCGTAATGAAGAGGTGAACCGTTGAATAGGTTCAGGAGAGACGTTGTCCACCTCTAGGGCGTCTAAGATGGACACCTCTTCTTCTTCTTCTTCTTCTTCTTCTTCTTCTCTGCACCACGAATTCGCCCTCAAGGGAGTCACGCAATCTCAATTTCTCCCGTGTAACACAAAAGAATGCATGGGTTGCAAGGCCCAGGTCTCTGCGGTTGTGACCTGTTTGCACTGCTGTCAGCAAATCTATCCAAAGTGCCACCAAGTCCATCCCGCTTCGGTGAGTTGTTTAGCACCTCCCTTCTTCACATTTTTCGAGGAAATTTGCAGCACTAGCCTATAAATCACCGACTAATTCACATCTCATTTCTCCATTCACTTGACTGTGTGTTAACTGCCTTTTGTGCTGAGTATTACGCAAATGAAGGACACCCGCATCATCCTAAGTTGATGAAAGGGAAAGGCTTATATCTAGCCTAACCGCAGCCCTGCAACTACAGCTACGGTATCAGAAGGCCATATTCCAACTCTGGTCAGATGAGGGCAGCATTGCATTGGAATTTTAGCTTTGTCAATTAAATTGGTTGCCAATGTAGGACAATCCAACAAATGCCTTTATTTGATTGTGCCAAAGCAGACCCCTCTCCCCCACCTTATTGTAGGCTGCACCATTGAGAGGTAAGCAAATCGTTCCCTTCCGTGGCCTCACGTCACCCCACCCCAGCTCAGCATCAACAGTCCTAATGCTGGCGGGTGGTGCGTCAGTCTTATAATCCTCACTTATTCATTCAATTGCTTTATTTAATTAATGTTTCGTCGCCAGTCTTCGTGTTCCCAGTCTATCATTAACGATTTTCCTAAGGAGCACTAAGTAGCGCATATTCCGAATTGGCCGCGGAAACAGATTGTCCGATAGACAGATTACGTAATTTAATGATGTGCATTTTGATTTCCTGTCAGACGTGAAGATATGTCAAACTGTCATGTTCCAAAGAAAAGGGTCGATTAGACTGCTTTGATTAGTTTTGTTTGTGGTGAAGTGAGCTACGTGGTCGGTAGGAGTAGGAGAAGTGGCGCGAGTGGAAGCGAGTTCAAGCAGGACATATTTGCTACCTGCTACTCCATTCACTGTTCAAGATTGCACAAATATCTGATGTTTTGTTTCGCCTCTCTTGCAGTCTACAATCACTCGTGTTCTTTGGAGCCCTGACTCATAGCCGGTCCCAACCAGACTGAGATTCGGTGCATTTGCTGCATCCGACTATACGCTCTCTATTTACCTGCGCACGACGCAGTCCTTGAGAGGCGATGAAGGCAGCACCTTATAGAGGGACGGCGGATCTTTGTAGCCACCTGTAGCGCCTGTCATCATCGCGCGCCGCTTCTGCGTAACTGTCAGCGTTGTGGGGCTCTCGTCTGCTCCATCTGCTGGAACTCGCATCACGCAAAGGTGATGCTGTTTGTTGCCAACTCCTGTTCCTCCTCTTCCTTTCCCTTCTCCTGCTCTTCCTCCTTACGTGTTCTAGTCGCATCGCACAGACCACATTCTAATTTCATGGTCTACTTGATTGGCCAGTTGGGTTTTTGTTGTTTTCGTTGTCGGTGCAGTTAAAGTGCTTTGACGTGTCTGTTGGGCTTCGCCAATTTAAAACCAAGATGAAAGGGCGGGGATTCATCAATCTACCCGAACTTGCGGAGAACTGCTGCAATCAATGACTACTTAAGGCACTCGTCTGCCCATTTGTATACACATGCGTTGTTTAGAAAGCTAGATCTCAAGCAGTGAAATGCCATAACCGTTGAGGATTTGTAATCCTTCACCTTCTAGGTAGCTACCTCGGTAACCTTGTCAACGCGTACATTGCTGGATGAGAAAAGGGACTTAGAGGATCTACGAAAATCACTGAGGACACGAGTCCTCGGTCAGGGATTTCGTTTGTAAAACTTTAGTGAGTAGGCGACACTGGAGCTTAAAGACGCCTGCAACCAGTCGTTAGATCGCAGTACTGAAAATTTAAATGCACTTTTCGCTGATCATCAGGCTAAGTTAAAAATCTCTGCACTGGAAGTTATCGACGCATGCATCACGCAATCTCTCTCGCACCATTTCTCGCCCATACTTCCTCCTCCCGTCAATCGTGGGATCGGGCAACTGTCTAGTATGCCTAGCATTCACCAGTCCTTCATGCAACCCACTCGATGCTACCGGCATTGCTTCCACTGATAAGTGATGGCTAAGCAAAGGAAGCACAGTGAGTTCTCAGTGGAACTGGAATCTGAAGGGACGAGGTAATTGCAATGACAGATCTGCATTTGCCATGGTGGATGGCAGGTGGTTTCTGATGTCCCATGTTCGATGTGTGAGATGAGGTGCAAATGCGCCTTGGACATAAGTATCTACAAGCAGTTCTGCATGTATACTTAGGTGCGTGGTAATAGGCTTTGTGGACACCGTTGATGCTTCAAAAGGCACCCGTTCTCGCCTTTCCAGACCATATTACGATATCCGTTAGCAGCGTGGCTGCGGCCGGGCTGCCTATTGACCTAATCTCTGCCTTCAAAGTGGATACAATCACTAGGTATGGCTCTATAATTTAAGCCAAGATTATGGGAAATCGTCAGAAATTATCCAAAATTAACTGTTCAAGTAAGCAGAATGCTTGCTATTTGCTACTTTTAAAAAAGACAATTATTTTTCTGAATTCTTATCAGAATGCTTAGCGAACGTATGACTTTAATGCCAAATTTCCTTCCTTTCACAGGTGTTAGACATCAACAAGCACACAGCGATATTTGATGTCCATCGC